>CANNZV010002108.1:0-92166 GCA_947561585.1 Caprella mutica
CACATTGTTGGTATGGTGCCCCATTAGGGGTTAGCCCCAGATCTGTGACATGATGGTCCTCAGCCTCCAGGAGCTGAGTTTGGGGACTGTGGTTTGGATTTCCTGTGGGGTTTGAAGTAAATAATTCACATCTTACGGACCTGGGGATATGAAATAAAGAATTAGAGAAGATTGTTGTTGAACAATGAAAAATAGATTCATTAAATATTCATATCTCATTGTAATATAATTATTTCTAACCCAAAACTAATAAAAAAACTGGAATTAAAAGTCTGCTTTGGAACCAAAGGCCATACTGCTAACTTCAAAAGGGAGGATGATTACAAGGGAATTCAACGGAGAAGCCTAATAGGAAAGTGTCCATGAACCAATTCAATTTATTATGTGGCCCATTCACGATCAGTTTCGCCTCAAGGAATTCCTTCAGACTTGCTAAAACTGATGGTGAATGGGGGTATTTGAGGCCTGTCAGTCCGACTGTCAGTTGGCTGGATGAGATCAGGTGATGCTTTATTTTTGAGGCGGGGTTTACGTACTCTGAAGGGAAAACAGACCGTGAATGGTGAGCGATCAGGCCAGTGATCAGTATAGCAGCGTGCTGACACTGATTTAGCATTTAAAGACTTTGATTCAGTCATTCCGGGATTATTTAGAGTAGAGTGTGCCGTAACAAGCCCCCTTCCTATCAACCCAAATTAATTTTCACAAATAAAGGAAGCCATTTCTATGGCCTGAACGGATGTAGGACATGAGCCCCATCCTCCCGTTCGTGAAATAATCACAAAGCGTGCAGTACCTTCTATTTTAAGATATTCAAAGCAATCTTAATTTATTCATATTATAGAAAGGTAAAAAGAGGGGTGTGTGTCCGAGGGGCTTATGACCATACTCCCATCTTGAACACCACGTTAGTCTATCCTGCAGTGACCTGCACTGATGGAAAAACTGATCGTTAGTGGACGTCCTCGTTCAGCGCCTGAAGGAATTCCTTATGGCCTGACTGACCGTGAATGGCCCGCTTTCGGATCTTTCTTGTTTGGTGCATACCACCGATTATAATTGCAATGGTTATATTCTGGTAATCCGAAAAACATAACCGGATTTTTTGGACTAAAATATATAAGAATATAACAATTAAGAGTAAATTTGGCGGTATGTACCAAAGGAAAGATACCTTTATTACCTTCGAAAATTGCGGAAGGTAATGTTTTTGGCGGCACTTATATATATTTATTTGGGTGACCGGTATATTCCACCTCTGTAAATTCCATCCCGGTATGTTCCCCCTTTGTAAATTCCACTTTTGTAAATTCCACACCGGTAAGTTCCACCCAACTTCACGAGTTAGGTTTGGCTAGTTATTAATAGTAATCATTTATTAATATTTTATATAATACTAGGTAACTTGCACTTTCATTGTATTATATGAAACTTTTTGTTGGTCAATCACAAGTGGTTTATTTTTCACTAAACGTGTGACAGAACAGCAGAAAGAAAAGTTTTGTGATCGCATTTTATCGGTTGAGGTATTTTGATTTTCAATCACAAGCTGATTTTCTTCACTATCTCCAACACAACAGCGATATTAACTGCAAGATGGTGTCATACGGTACTTCCTTTTATTTTCTATTTGATTTTCTATCTAGTGTTTTGACTTCGAGTAAAAGTGGTGTATAAAATGGTTTTTGACCGAAGGCCTTTTTTACACCAGGGGGTATTTTACATGTTATTTTTTTTTTGACATGGAGGTTTTTGATGGGGAGGGAGGGGGTTATTACAAAGGGTTTTAAGACTGGAGGATTATTACTTTTTCTACATGGAGAGATTTTGACCACGGGAGCTTTTGTCCTAGAATCGAAAACAGCAACTTTATAAGCAAAAAGCAAAAACATTGGATGGGTGGTCTCTGCCAGTCGACCCCCTCCATACCTCTTCCAACCATTGTTGTAAGAGTATATACCACAGTTTCCTGTTAAATAGAAATAATATTAACTTGCTCGACATGTAAACTTTGAAATAAACTACCATATGAAAATTGGTATTTGTGTCTATTAGGATAAAAGTTCAACTGACTTGAGCTTCATCTACATATTGTCTAAATGTCTTATGCCCTGTACACACTAGGCACTAAAAATTAATAGATGCAGGACATCAGCCACATGGCTTCGCATTAAAAAGTATGCGATGTGTACATACTAGGTATGAAGAGATGCTGCACTTTTAACTTTAAAAAGGGTCAACGAAAAAAAAAAATTACTTAAAAAGTGGAAAATTGATGTACTTATAAAGAATATTAATTACATAAGTAGGTACCTAATTTGAGGGATTCTGCCTTGTTTTCATTAAACTGATTCAGCAAAACAATAACTTATTTATTGATTACCTCTTTATTTGCTTTATTTAAATTCATTAATAATTTATTTCAATATTTAATAAGCTTTCTTTCCCTGTTTTTATTATAATTAACCGTTTTTATCAGCCACAGACAAGGAAAATCGTGATAAAACTCGATGAGCTGTCAGATTGCTTCTGAAAGTTGCAGCATCAGCCGCAAAAGAATGACCTCTTCCAATACTCTCTTGGACACATTAAGTTGCTCGAGTTGACACTAAAGGCTCGTTTACACGAGGCTAGTTTACTCGCTACAAGCTGGCGAGTTTACAAGCGTCTAGTGAACTCGCCTCGTGTCATCATGTTGGCTAGTTGAAAAGAGTATGGGTCATCATCACTATCTCACTCGCCAGCTTGTAAACTCGCCAGCTAGCAGCGTGTAAACTAGCAGCGTGTAAACTAGCAGCGTGTAAACTAGCAGCGTGTAAACTAGCAGCGTGTAAACTAGCAGCGTGTAAACTAGCAGCGTGTAAACTAGCAGCGTGTAAACTAGCAGCGTGTAAACGAGACTCGTGTAAACGAGACTCGTGTAAACGAGCCTTAAATCAGCCAGTTTTTAGAGTGTGTTGCGAGATCATGTACTTTATAGTGCCTAGTGTGTACGGGGCATTAGGATATCGTTTGAGTTATTTTTCATGGGTTCGAAGAATTTAACAAATGGCGATCTAAAAATAAAATATTTTATTTTTATTGTCACCCTAATGAGGATCGTCATTTGTCACGGAGTTGGAATTAACCAAGGTGGAATTTATAGGGGCCTATAACGGAGGTGGAAATTGGAATATACCTAGAACCATTTATCTGTCATCTTGTTATTCGCATAACTCAAAAAAATAACGATCTGTCAAAAGCCAGGAACCATTTGGTTATATGTTGGGAACGATTGGAGCAAAGGTCACGGACATTTATATGTAACTGAACGAGTATTCCAACCAAATTGCCTGAAACTTAGTGGGACGATTGGTCATTAACTCATTATCCAGTAACCTGTTTATTATATTTTGGGAGCGATCAGGTCAAAGTCATTTATATCTTTGAAATTATTCAAACAAAATTGCCTGAAATTTGATGAGGCGATTTGTCATTATCAAAGAACCATTTATTTAAATATTTAGAGCGAACGGTTCGAAGGTCAAGGTCATTTTTTCAATACTTTATACTATGCTTACTTTTCTTACAATTTACAGAATTGCCAATTCAAATTTCAAAAAATCAGGTAAATTACGGCACACGAACTAACTTGGGTCAGGAACCACAGACAACTAGGTAGCTCCAGAACACGATTTAAAATTAAAAAATTAACATGCAAGGCGGCGTTTCTTTTGATATGCAACATTTTCATATTAATTCAGTATAGCAAGATAAATATCACTGTACTGAATTTATATTGAAATGTTTAGGCAGGTATTTCTTGAGAAAAACTCCCTTAAAGGTTCTCTCCAGGCTCCAGGAAAAAAATAGTTTATTATAGGATCAGTAATCTGAAAATTGCATGAAATTCAGTTCAGTAAATATGTTCTACATGTCCTTAATGTTTTTAATACTCTGTGTACACCGCTGAACAAAGAGATTATACACTCTCTGTTTCGATTTACATTTCGAATCTTACAAACAAACAGTG
Organism: Caprella mutica; assembly: GCA_947561585.1. Taxonomy (NCBI): domain Eukaryota; kingdom Metazoa; phylum Arthropoda; class Malacostraca; order Amphipoda; family Caprellidae; genus Caprella; species Caprella mutica. The sequence goes on from CANNZV010002108.1 coordinate 4,013, forward strand.
CATTTTCATCCTTCATTTAAGATTTAAATTGTTTCCTGAAGTATAAAAACGTTTCTATAATAAGTTTCTCTAATTTTATACCTTTACAGAAATATTTAATGGTGGATTGAAGATACTTGCCTATCTAGTTGACATTCAAAACAAACGGTGTATATTCTTTTTCTTCAGACTGAAAATTGGTAAGTCGGAAGCAAAATAGGTATTGTAGAGTTTTGATTATAAAAATCTTTAAAACCAAGTAAAATTAATTTTAAAAATACTATCAAATTTCATGGGGTTTGCAGCAAAATGATAATAAACACAATAGCCTCATTGATTTATATTGTAAAAAAATTGCTTGGAGGGGACCTTTACCGTCACTTACCTGTCCTGTGTGACCCGATATTGGTGAGGATCATACTGATGATGATGAAATGACCAACAAGAAAAACAATCACCCTATTTATTAAGATGAACTTCATATCAGATGAAATAAACGAACGTCAATTAGTTCATTGCCCTATACCTACAATCTAAAAAAAAAAAAAACAATTGATTCAGTTTTTAGTTTATATTTACTTAATACTTATTATTGACAGGGTTTATAGGGTCACATGTAAATTGCGGCCCTTTAATTTTTTATTTCAGTCATCTAAAGAGAGTCTAAAAAATTCCGACCCGAAATTACATTAAAATGTTTCATACCTACCAAAAGAAGTGCAGTGCATCTTAAAATTTATTAATTTAAGTTTTTAACAAGTGTTTTGTGATCTTTCTGTTGTTAGAGGCCGCAGTTAACTAAGTGTGCCGCAATTTACCTGCTTGACCCTACATAGTATTTACATTTGTATAAAGTCTCATCAAATTAAAGTAAAAAATTGAACCAATTCATTGCTAGGTAATAGGATAGAGGTGGTATATTGCGTCAGTTAAACCGAAACTATTTACGGTAAATCTATCAAAATTCAATAAAACTAATAATGTGGAGAACTGGCCAAATCAGTTATCAAAATTATACAGTAACCATAATTTACAAAATATTTCACTGGTTTCAACGATATGAATTAAATACACACAACTGAGCTACACACGTCTGCACACTATGAAAACTGAAATTATAATGACGCTAAATTAATAGAAAATGGCCGCCTGTGCATCATAGGCGTTCGAAATTCAGTCATTCAGATAGATTTCTTCGTGACAGTAGCTACAATGTCTCTATTTACAGTATGCGATTGCAGTATCCTGAATAATAATAATAATAATAATAACAACAAAAGAGAGAAAAAACGTATCACCAAAAATATAGATAAATTTATGTAGGAATTTATAGTTGAGAAACAAAATTCATAATCAAACTGTAATTTTTGTACATATTAAAAAATCTTATTACAATAATCCTTAGATTGAACGTTTCACAAGCATTTGTGGTTCTATACATAAAAATAAATTCTAAAGTTATTTGTTTTCGAGTTGCTTATCCATTGAAGTGAAAAAAAAAATTAAATGAAGTTCCATGCGTGTGTAGAATTTAAGCTCCGCCCCTTGTTCACTGGATTTCCCTCATTCATTATGCCGCATTATCATGCAGCATGTTATGCAAAAGAATTGGTTCTCGCTGTAGGATCATGCCCCAGGTTGCCAAAAGTGTTTTTCTGAATGTACCAAATCAAATACTAAATATGTACTAGATTTGAGTTATTTGACAAAAAAAAAAGTAACAACAAATTCAATTTCTAATAAAATCAAAAGTAAACGTGAAAAGCTACTACTGAAAGATGTTGTAAAAAAGGTATAAATTTGATACTTTGACAAAAATGAGAGATCAAAAGTATCAAATCTGGTACAATAGTCAAGCTTGTACGATCATGCATGCATGGATGGATGATCGTGCGAACCGGGCTTTATTTTGCATCAAAATATTGATATCAAAATTTTGATGCAAAATTTGACTGTGTGAAGGATGTTTTGACGTCAAAAACAGATTTGAATTAAAATTTTGATGGATCAAATCAGTTTATTATTTTTTGACTAGTCGTCAAATTTTTTCTTTGTAGGTGTATGGATGGTCGCATGGCAGTGTCTTCATTCCTTATCAAAGCTAATTCATTTATCAATACTAATTTCAAGCCAAAATCTTAAATAGCATTGAAATTAATTAAAGAATTAACATCAGACAGATATCAATGAATATTTGAATCTATAATTTAATTAATATCATTATTAACATGCCTAGCTACCTAGCTTACTGCCACACTTAGAATTCCACATTATATCGGTTATTTGAGACAAAAATATAATATAATTATTAGTATATATATAAAAGAATAATTTCTATCAAGAATGTATAAATTATTTCCCAAGTTAACATAGCAGCGCAGGAGATAATTAGATATTTATATCCATGTTTGCACTAGTGTTAATAAGGCACATTACTATTTAAAACTTCTCATAAGCAATTAAATGTTCAAGTATAAAAATACAGGGAACCTTGCAAAAATGCAGATAAAATACTTATGAAAATACAGAGCTGTGAAATCTTCAAAATGACATTCCAAAGAGGATTGCTTAATTAAACTTTTGTTGGGAAAATGAAGAAGTCATGACTATTGCAAGACTGCCTATTATTATTATTATCCTAGTCTCTAACAAAACACTAAAGTGGTGGTTAAGAAGGAAAGAAAGCATCGTAAAATGTTGCACAAAGGGCAGTAGTTATTAGTTTCTCTGTTTGTATATCAATAATGACATCACCAGATGAGTTAGGATGCAAACCAACAAAGAAGAAAGACAATAATTATTATTTGCAGCAGTTTAACACGAGGATCTTTACTTTGTTGGCTGATTAGTATTGCGTTCGGTCTGATGTTTGGAACATTGAGTCGCTCCACAATTTTTATCACTACATTTAAATGCTGAGAACCTTTGAATTTGCGACAGGTTTTACTCAGTGAACAAATATCAGAATCAATGATGCAATATGGAGATTCTGTTTTTAGAACCAAAGTTAGAACCAATTAGGATATTCAGCGGCCAGACAGTCCTTGCATGCTTCTTATGTCCTCCACTCACACTAAATGGAATAGAGGCGTGGCTGTGACGGTAGAGAAATACCATCACAATATTTTAACTAGGACAAGCAATCGTAAAGCAAATACCTACATAAAACATAACCATCCGTAATTTTTTGAAGGTAATAATGAAAGAATATCCATTCAAGAGTAGTGGAAGAGTCTAAAATTTGATACGAATGTGCAGAAGAGTCTAAAATTCGTATCTAGACATAGCATACCTTAGAAGTTAATGTATCATGGACACGAGGGATCTCCTGATCACATGTGCAAACACGCACACAGCATCCATTTCCACCTAAGATTTGTTTTTTTTTTGCTACAGGCGAAACAAAACCTGACCAATACTTTGGTAGAGATGGATACTGAAATTATGCGTGTCACATGTGATTAGGTGATCCCTCGTGTTTATTGGGTTATCAAAGAAAAAGGATGATGTATTGAATAACTCTTGTATGTAATTTAATACAGTTCTTTTCTCTTTCCTTTTATTATTTTATTGGCCATCATGAATAACAATATTTTTTACTGTTTTCTCACTTAGCTATAGGCAACCTTGTACTTATCTTTCTGTGTGTTTATTAACTTCAATGAAGAAGAGCTTAAAAGGATGACCTTTACTTTATTGGCTGCTTAGTATTGCGTTCGGTCTGATGTTTGGAACATGGAGTCGCTCCACAATTTGGTCTCGAAGAACTGGAGGTAACTCTAGCACAACATGTTCCTATATTTGGGATATTTGCTGTTGTTATAGAGATGAAGAATACTCTTTGACACTCCTCTCACATATACACATGGAAAAAAGTTTTTAGTTTAAGAGCTACAAGCCGCTTTTTTGTAGTTTTATAGAATTTTAAGTAGAGTATTTGAAAATCTTGAAATATGCGTGACTGATTCAGATCGAAAGTATCTATTTTTTGTTAACACACAATTTTTTCTCTTCGAACATTGCTAAGATATTGGTATTCTATTTAGTTGTTGTATTTAGATATGCATAGATATTATGAATAACTTACCTACAATCTGTTTTGTAGTAACATCGAGTGTTAACATTTAATGGTATAACTGAATATATGTAGGTACTCTATAAATGTGGCTTCAACATTTTTTTCTCTCCGAGATCTTGTATTTTGAAGATAGGAATTAATTTATTTTCTCAAAATCCTATGATTATCACACTGCTAAGAACTGAAAATCCATGTGTTTAAAACTGTACATAAATACCATCAATCAGAAGCGCCATTATATAATTTATTTTAGTCAGTTATTCTCAATGCTAAACTAAAACGATTTTTATTCAGACATATTAAAGTTTAAAATTTCAAAATGGTAAAACTGAACTTGAAGATTATTTTATCTGTTTCTTCAAGAATTCTGTCCATTTTTGGATGCTTTAGATTGAGATCATTTGACGAATCAACTAAATCCTGGAATGGTTTCGAGGATTCTGAACCTCCACCCTGGGAGTTGGACGAAAAGAAGAAGAAGAAAATCACCTTCAAGATCACAAACTGTTTGTTGCTATTGATGAAAATATTCTCCAGCATTTTAATCTATTTATTTATAGTCTATGCAAATCTAAAAATGGAAGTTAATAAATATTTATTAATATCGGGTACTGTAAACTTTGCTGCGGACATTATCTCATTTGCACAAATATTAACATGCATATTCTTTTTTATATATGTAATGTTTCGTGGATCTAAAATCAATAAGAATTTGTACCTACTTTTTCGTTCAATGAAAGATTGTCCGAACCAATGCTTCAAAATACACGAGTGGAAAATCTTTTTAATTTTTGTAATCATGATTATTTCATCAATTGGCCTAAAATGCTATTCGTGGTTCAACGGTGAAGAGAATTTTGTTACAGGTATAGATACAATGTACATCCTCACTAATTGCCTTTTCTACATTTTTATCTTAATTATCTTTAGCTTCTATTGGTCTGCAGTACAAATTCTGGCGCAGAAATGCAAAATAATTCAAAAGAATATTTATTTTGAAATTGTAGAAAACCATAACGAAGAAAAAGGTGAGGTTTCCAAAGAAAATAACTCTGAATCCGATAATTCGAATCATGACGTGATCGATCTTTCTGAAGACGTTATAGCAAGAGAAGATGAACAGAAGAAAGATGGAACTGATGACTTGTCCGACCAAAATCTGAAGAAAGCTTTTGAAGACATCTTGAAAATTTATGATGCACAAAGAGAAACACTCGACTATACTGGACTCCCTCTCGTCATTATTCTATTGTGCATGATTTCTTTTATGATTTATGATATATTCGTTCTGTTCCGAAAATGGGGAAATAGCGATTATTCAATTATAAGTAGTTATATATCATTAATCATCACTTCAATCACTATCATCGTCATCATTCTTGAAGTCCCAACTAATTTACAATCACAGGTAAGCGATCCATGAGAAACTCTCCTAAGTCAAAGTAAATATCATTTACTTTAATTATTAACTGAGAAATGATACTATTTCAGAGAGAGAAACTTCACCAGCTTGTGTCTTCAGTTCATCAGAATTTAAATGGGCCTACTTTCCAAAAAGACATTCAATCTATCAAAGAACTACTAACTGCTGATCCAGGGTTCACAGCTTGCCGTATGTTCTCTTTGGAGAGATCATGTATTCCTAATGTAAGGACGGATCAAACTTCATGAAAGGGTGTTTCATTTCAGATTCCATAAAATTCGACAGCTTGCATAAAAACCCAGAATTCAAACTTTTTCAGGAATAACGAAATGTCCAAAAATGATTCGTTGATTTCATACTTTAAACTTTAAAAGAACTCCCACCTGGATATTCACAAGTACATACGTTCCTATCAGATGGCTGTTAGTGGAAAATTGAACTTAACAGACGATTATTGTACATTTAAGAATATTATAATAGGTATTAAAGGACCTACCCTCTCTAAATTAAAAAAATCTGAAATTGCTTCAAATTTGTAGAGCTAAGGCTATATAACATATTGCAGTTAACAGAAAAGAAATCAATCAAGTTTTCTGTTCACAATTAATTATATAAGAAATATTAACATTAGACTTTCACTCTTTCTAAAATTCATTAGATATAAATACTTATAGTAGTTATCTCTCGTTTATATCTATTCAAATACAGTGATTTTAAATTAACATTTCTATAAATCAGAAAAATATTATGATATATAAAAAACTATTAGTAAGAAATATTTAATTAGGTAGGGGAGGGTGGTCATCAATGGGACAAAAAACAAAGAAAGATTGATATTTCATTTACTATGGGCATAATATGAAAAATAAAAAATCCATGTGTAATATAGATATTCCTTTATAAAATGAAACCAACTCGAATGCTATCACATATTCTTTTGACTAGAAAAAAATTAAATAAAAAACAAAAAAAATTGTCCCATTGTATAACAGCACTGGTGAACAATGGGACATGCCCTGGTGAACGATGGTACAGTTTATCAAACTTGTATATTGTTGAGGTTATGGTCAAATTTCAAGTTCGAATTATCTCTTTATGTTGTCCCACACTTAGTTAGTTCATATAATATCAGTTTAATGTCCTCTAACTTCACCGAAGCCATGTCAGGAACATTTGGAAAATTAAGCTCATTGCACTCGAATCTTCGCCTAACATCAATATTTCGTATTTATCTTTTTCATGCTTTTGGCCAACAGAATACGTTTTAGAAGTCGCCTCAAATTCTACAAGTGCATAAATCTTCATTTTCAACATTTTCGGTGGAGATTTAAGTTCTTCAGACGAATGGATCAGTTAGATTAAGAGTTATATACGAGACCAAGAACAATAGTTCACAGGCCATCTACGTCAGATACTTTATGAAGTGATTTCGAAGGCCTTATCCTTAGTGGCACCAGCAAAAAGCTCTTTTTTCTCTGGTGTATCCGTTGCAATCATGCTGCGTCTTTTTCTTTTATTAGTGAAATTTGTTCTCTATGCAGTGCTTTGTGATGACCTCAGATTGCTAAAGCCCTTGAACATGATCGAAAGTCCCGCTTCAGCTGGAAGTTCTGTTTCTACAAGAAGCTCTGAAGCTACAGTTCACGTTATTGTATCAAAAAAATAGATATATTGATTCATATGGAGTAACTAGACAGTTTGGTTGACAATAAGGCACTGTCCTATTGTTAACCAAATTTTCTGTCCCAATGATCACCATGACGCCATTTTGAAAACATATGGGTATAGCGGCTCAACTACAAAAGTATAAAGGCAATCCTTTCAAATGATCATATTTTACATATTACTTAATATCATGTAAAAATGCCGTAAGCATTATATGTTAAATTTACAGATTTATAACAATTGAAACAAAGTACGAAAATTTAGTTTTATCACCCCTAAAACACGTTTTCGCTTTTACACAGGGCTGACTGCACCCCAACCGCTGAATGCAATACGAGTGAATGCATTGAAGTATGCTAAATTTACCACTAAGATTTTGTTAAGAATTACCCTCAAATAAAAAAGTTATTCAGCATGTCCCATTGTTCCCGGTGTCCCATTGATGACCACCCTCCCCTACTTGGATTCTTCATATGGATTCATTGTCTTAGAATCAGCTTTGTTATGGTTTTTGAATTTGTCGGATCTAGTCAGCCTATCGGATAATTTGACTTTTTCCTTTTTTTTAAATTCAGAGGGTAGAAGATGAACGGAAAAAATCTAAAATTATATAATAAAAATATATGTAGAATCAAATTTAAAATGGTTTGCAGTTTTATAACCAGTAACATTAGTTCTAATGAATAGAGAAAAAAAATAGAGTGAAGGGAATTTTTAATGTCTGCACATCTAAATAGTTTTGATGTAAACCTAGAATGAATATTTATCTGGTGAAAATGATACCAATAGGCGAGTAGGAATTTGGAAGTACTTTTTGTTACCCCTGAAATATTCTTAGTCTTTACCGTAGACTTGATCACAGTAAAGTTATGAACTTTTTTCTTTTGTTTACGTATCAGTAAAGGTCCCCTCCATTCTGAGCTAAAATTTATCTAAAAACACTGTGCATTTGTAGAACTAAGGTTACATATGTAACAGAAAACAAATGGACCAAGTATTCGTTTCGTTTTTAATTTCGATTAGATTAAATAGAAGAACAAGAAAGGTGTACGAACTTTATCACATTATATCGTAAATTTAGGTACACTTTTAGGTACCTACTGTTTTTTAGGGTAATTGTAGTTAGATAACGGTATATAACCATTGGTAGCCGCCTTCGTTATTGTTTGGAATTTGTCCGAAGAGGTACCATTTATATATTGGGGCTTGAAATTTGGAATAATAATAGAAATAGAGAACAAAATTTGAAAAAGGATGCAGTTTTGCAATCAGTATTAGTTCTAATGAATAGAGAAATAAATTATTTGAGTGGAGGAGACCTTTCATGTAATAAATAATGGTTTTGACATAGAAAATGTGTCTTTTTCATGTGATTGAAATGCTGCCTATTTTCAGGAAAATTATTTCATGAGTTAGGCCACAATTTGAGAATTTCTTTTAGGTTATTTTCCTCTACTTTTCAATGGAAATTCTTTAATTATAAATATGTTTGCTTGTAATTGTTATCAGATCTAGAATGAAACACCCTGTATAATGGAATATAATATCTTATTATAGAATCTATGAAGTGGAAATAAATTGCAATGAACAAATAGTGATAGAATGAACCAATATTATTTTTACCCAATCTCTTTTTTTTCAGATTTTGTGTTTCGTAGCAACGTACATCATCATCTTGGTGCAGTTTGATTTGGGTGAAAAATCAAATGTTCCAAATGAAACAAAAAATGACCAAATGTTAAAGTTTTGCAGAACTCATTGTTAGTTCCAGATAACAACCTATATTATTTTTTATCTTTATTTCGATTTTACCCGCACCTCTGAATGATCAGTATTGGTTAAATTTATGTAGTTTCAATAATTGTCACATAAAACTCACAGTTAATTTTATTCACTAAGATGAATTTAAAGTATGTACATTTTATATATTTATTACAAAAATTTGTATTAATTGTCTGTGGAATAAACAATTAACATGTTTATCAGTAAGTTTTAAAGCTATAGTTGCATATGCATTATGCATATGCTAAACTATGAAAAAAACTGAACCACTTAATTAAATGGATCATTGACTGATAGTGAATACGGCAAGTTGAACAATATTATTAAAAATAGAAAATGTTAGAAATACCCAAATTACTACGGACACCTCAACAAACTAACCGAACATATTAACAAAACTGAACTACTTAGTATAAAAACATGGGTGACACTAGTTTATAGCTGATCAGCAAAATGTTAACATCTTATTCAAGGTAATTAAACATGATAGGCCAATAAAATGAGCAATCACCTATAGAGGTACACAAAGAGACGAAGCATTTATTTATACTTATATCAGTTTTAAACTATAAATTGAACAACGCTAACACTCATAATAATTCTTCTTCTTGGATATACTTCTAAATAAGATGGAGTCCTATATAGTGTACTCCTCTATAGAGAATGGTACTAAGACAGAATGCCTACGGACAAAATGCCTAACGGACAAAATGCCTAATGTACAAAATATATGAATAAAGAAAATAGAAATTGTAAAATAATGACGCAAAAGAATGTTGCCAAGTGAATAAAAGAATTAACTCCATATTTAAATATAAGGCCAGAATAGAAAAAATTGAAGTGATAACTGTAATGGATTGATTATTGGTAAATAAAGAATAGACTACATTATATTGTAATATAACTTATCATAATTGAACTTCAAATAATATTTTTTTTAATTTCTGTAAAACATAAGAAAAAATGTATGCTACGTCCCAGTTATATCTCATAAAGAATACTGAATATTTTCCATCGGAACTTTTAATACTATAAAGGTATAGTTGAAAAAAACAAGTATTGGCGGCATTTTTTTAGAAGCAGAGTAGTTAATTGCATGTCAGTACTAACTTATATAAACATTGTAATTACTAAACTTGCTTTTGAACTTCAAAAGCAACTATAAACATCACTGTAGATTGAAGATGATTATAGCTATCTAAAAGAATAAACAATATTAAAAAAAATGAAAATAGAATAAGATGATTATAGATATCTTTAAAAAAATGAATATAGAAGAAGATGATTATAGATATCCAATAAAAATGGCAAGATGTAGGAAGATTATTTATTCAGAGCGATTTGATAAATAGAGCAAACACTTTAGTGATAAATCACAAACACAGTGAAATGAAATGAGAGAGTGTTTACACTAAGCACGCTGAGTTACAAATGTTCATATTCAATGTGAAAGTGATTTAATAAACACAAAACTCTTTGTTTCCACTTGGTCAAACTTATCCTAAATTTTTGTCCACAACTTCATTATTTGAAATAAGTAAAAATGCATTTTAGGCATTTTGTCCGTTAAGCATTTTGTCTGTTAGGCATTTTGTCCGTTAGGCATTTTGTCCGTTAGGCATTTTGTCCGTTAGGCATTTTGTCTGTTAGGCATTTTGTCCGTAGGCATTTTGTCCGTTAGGCATTTTGTCCGTTAAGCATTTTGTCCGTTAAGCATTTTGTCTGTTAGGTATTTTGTCCGTTAGGCATTTTGTCCGTAGGCATTTTGTACGTTAGGCATTTTGTCCGTTAGGCATTTTGTCCGTTAGGCATTTTGTCCGTAGGCATTTTGTCCGTAGGCATTCTGTCCGCACACGATATAGAATTTAGTCTCCTGAGTAAGAGAACTACCTCACATAATGAACAAATTTCACTTAGTGTTCCATAAAATTGTCATTACTTTTATAAAACTAATGGTCATTCATGGCAGACTAAAGAAAATGTGTTCACTATACAGGGTAGTTTGATTACTGAGAACTCTACATTCACTATAGAGGAGTCCACTATAGAGGAGTTCTACTGTAATGAAAAGTTCCATATAAGAACCAATAAATGCATGACCCTAATATTATTGTATATAAAATAGATGAGAGTTGATGGAGAGAGAACTATTTAGGAAATTATTGGCCAATCAAATCAATTACTGAACTCTCCCTTATTGGAGAAAATAGCAACTCTAGAAGAAGTGCCATTAAGATTTAACCTTCAATGATTATTTTTGCATGAACCTTCTCTTTCATTTGGAATTTTTTATGTGACCAAAGCTGTAAATTAAAACGTTATTAGAAATGAATAATTCAGTCCTATACTGGTCTACTGTTAATCAAGATATTTCTATATGTATTAAAATTTACAGATAACACATTCTATAACGTGGTTTTCATAGTTTCTATAGTCTCTTCGTACGAATAGCATAGGACTTTTAGTTCATAAAATACAGTCTGAAAAATATGGACTTGTGACGTTTTTGATTCAATGGTTTGCTGCCCAAATAGAAAATGAAGAGAGAAAAATAATGATGCACCTAATTTTAGCAAACTGAAAAAATCTTGATCATAAAATTACGTTCGAAATTAATCTAAGCAAAACATATTAATTGATAATTATAATTGAAGTGTTTTATAAATAAAACTCCCAGGGCTCTCTCCTGAAGCTGTCTGTGGTGAATGGAAGAGAAGTATGTATCATTTGTCCCATTCATTTTTACCATGATTATAAATTTTTAACGCAACTTGCAGTTTTAGAAGATAGCGCTAGGGTTATGCTATTCAACTACGATGTCTCAGATTTTTTGATAGACATGCAGTTGGCATCTATTTACAATTAACTCTTCATTTTCCTTTTCCATCCATTTCAGCAGTCCTGGGTGTGAGTTTCAACTTTACTGAATTAATATTATTTGCTGAAGAAAGTGAATCAGGAGTGTTGGCAGGTTGACTTCCATTTCGGAAATCAGCTTAAGATATTCCTTTAACTGTATTATTCTTTCGTATCGAAAACTTGGGAGGCAGTTGTAATGGTTTGGGTTCACTTTGCCAGAGGATGGGATTTAAATTAATCAATTGTATGGCAGACACTTTGGGCACAGGTTAATTTGAAGAATATCCTTTCAGACTTGTTGAAATTAAATGATATCCATCTGCGGTAAAATGTATTACAAATTACATCACTATTGCGGTTGGTATTACAGCAAGACTTGTATTTAATTGGTGGCAAAATCCAGAATCCATTGACTGATTGTAGGTATTGTGGCTTTTCAAGCGTAACGTTCTGTGATCATTCAGTTATAAGAGTGACCGAAGTTTGCTAAGAATTTTCAAAGGACCTCAGAGCTTTTAAGTTTGTCTGATTTGGAGTCTTTTTCTTATTACCGATCGGGTCACCAATGTTGTCCATCCTCATGACAATGTATTTTGAGCTATTCTCATTATTCTCTTTTTCTTTCTTGAAGAAGTGGAGAGAGGACGACGAGGCGGAAAGAAGTGAAGAATGATGTCCTCAGATTTCTGAATTGCTGAAAAAAAAATTATTTAAAAATCAAAGTGGACTTCTTTAATGTTTTATCGTTCAAAGTCACTACTTTTCTGATATAAATTAAAAAGATCAAAGTTCATTAATAATATAAAAATTGTACCTTCAAGTTAAAGAAGATATATCATCTATTTCTAAAGTAACTTATATTTTATAGTTATAAAGATTAATCAGCAGGATTGTAATTAATTCCATCTCAAATATTTGGAGACTTTCTTAAAACATAATTAATAACTATCATTCTATCCTCTAAATAATTTTTCAGAACTATATACTTTTCATATTTTCTACTCTCTCCCATCGGGTCCCCACATTGTTGGTATGGTGCCCCATTAGGGGTTAGCCCCAGATCTGTGACATGATGGTCCTCAGCCTCCAGGAGCTGAGTTTGGGGACTGTGGTTTGGATTTCCTGTGGGGTTTGAAGTAAATAATTCACATCTTACGGACCTGGGGATATGAAATAAAGAATTAGAGAAGATTGTTGTTGAACAATGAAAAATAGATTCATTAAATATTCATATCTCATTGTAATATAATTATTTCTAACCCAAAACTAATAAAAAAAACTGGAATTAAAAGTCTGCTTTGGAACCAAAGGCCATACTGCTAACTTCAAAAGGGAGGATGATTACAAGGGAATTCAACGGAGAAGACTAATAGGAAAGTGTCCATGAACCAAGTCAATTTATTATGCGGCCCATTCACGATCAGTTTCGCCTCAAGGAATTCCTTCAGACTTGCTAAAACTGATGGTGAATGGGGGTATTTGAGGCCTGTTAGTCCGACTGTCAGTTGGTCAGATGAGATCAGGTGATGCTTTATTTTTGAGGCAGGGTTTATGTGCTCTGAACGGAAAATTGACCGTGAATGGTGAGCGATCAGGCCAGTGATCAGTATAGCAGCGATGCTGACACTGATTTAGCATTTAAAGACTTTGATTTAGTCGTTCCTGGATTCTTTAGAGTAGAGTGTGCCGTAACAAGCCCCAATCCTATCAACCCTAATTAATTTTCATAAATAGAGGAAGCCATTTCTATGCCTGAACGGATGTAGGACATGAGCCCCATCCTCCCGTTCGTGAAATAATCACAAAGCGTGCAATACCTTCTATTTTAAGATATTCAAAGCAATCTTAATTTATTCATATTATAGAAAGGTAAAAAGAGGGGTGTGTGTCTGGGGGGCTTATGACCATACCCCCATCTTGAACACCACGTTAGTCTATCCTGCAGTGACCTGCACTGATGGAAAAACTGATCGTTAGCGGACGTCCACGTTCAGCGCCTGAAGGAATTCCTTATAGCCTGACTGACCGTGAATGGCCCGCTTTCGGATCTTTCTTGTTTGGTGCATACCACCGATTATAATTGCAATGGTTATATTCTGGTAATCCGAAAAACATAACCGGATTTTTTGGACTAAAATATATAAGAATATAACAATTAAGAGTAAATTTGGCGGTATGTACCAAAGGAAAGATACCTTTATTACCTTCGAAAATTGCGGAAGGTAATGTTTTTGGCGGCACTTATATATATTTATTTGGGTGACCGGTATATTCCACCTCTGTAAATTCCATCCCGGTATGTTCCCCCTTTGTAAATTCCACTTTTGTAAATTCCACACCGGTAAGTTCCACCCAACTTCACGAGTTAGGTTTGGCTAGTTATTAATAGTAATCATTTATTAATATTTTATATAATACTAGGTAACTTGCACTTTCATTGTATTATATGAAACTTTTTGTTGGTCAATCACAAGTGGTTTATTTTTCACTAAACGTGTGACAGAACAGCAGAAAGAAAAGTTTTGTGATCGCATTTTATCGGTTGAGGTATTTTGATTTTCAATCACAAGCTGATTTTCTTCACTATCTCCAACACAACAGCGATATTAACTGCAAGATGGTGTCATACGGTACTTCCTTTTATTTTTTATTTGATTTTCTATCTAGTGTTTTGACTTCGAGTAAAAGTGGTGTATAAAATGGTTTTTGACCGAAGGCCTTTTTTACACCAGGGGGTATTTTACATGTTATTTTTTTTTTTTGACATGGAGGTTTTTGATGGGGAGGGAGGGGGTTATTACAAAGGGTTTTAAGACTGGAGAATTATTACTTTTTATACATGGAGAGATTTTGACCACGGGAGCTTTTGTCCTAGAATCGAAAACAGCAACTTATAAGCAAAAAGCAAAAACATTGGATGGGTGGTCTCTGCCAGTCGACCCCCTCCATACCTCTTCCAACCATTGTTGTAAGAGTATATACCACAGTTTCCTGTTAAATAGAAATAATATTAACTTGCTCGACATGTAAACTTTGAAATAAACTACCATATGAAAATTGGTATTTGTGTCTATTAGGATAAAAGTTCAACTGACTTGAGCTTCATCTACATATTGTCTAAATGTCTTATGCCCTGTACACACTAGGCACTAAAAATTAATAGATGCAGGACATCAGCCACATGGCTTCGCATTAAAAAGTATGCGATGTGTACATACTAGGTATGAAGAGATGCTGCACTTTTAACTTTAAAAAGGGTCAACGAAAAAAAAAAAATTACTTAAAAAGTGAAAAATTGATGTACTTATAAAGAATATTAATTACATAAGTAGGTACCTAATTTGAGGGATTCTGCCTTGTTTTCATTAAACTGATTCAGCAAAACAATAACTTATTTATTGATTACCTCTTTATTTGCTTTATTTAAATTCATTAATAATTTATTTCAATATTTAATGAGCTTTCTTTCCCTGTTTTTATTATAATTAACCGTTTTTATCAGCCACAGACAAGGAAAATCGTGATAAAACTCGATGAGCTGTCAGATTGCTTCTGAAAGTTGCAGCATCAGCCGCAAAAGAATGACCTCTTCCAATACTCTCTTGGACACATTAAGTTGCCCGAGTTGACACTAAAGGCTCGTTTACACGAGGCTAGTTTACTCGCTACAAGCTGGCGAGTTTACAAGCTTCTAGTGAACTCGCCTCGTGTCATCATGTTGGCTAGTTGAAAAGAGTATGGGTCATCATCACTATCTCACTCGCCAGCTTGTAAACTCGCCAGCTAGCAGCGTGTAAACTAGCAGCGTGTAAACTAGCAGCGTGTAAACTAGCAGCGTGTAAACTAGCAGCGTGTAAACTAGCAGCGTGTAAACTAGCAGCGTGTAAACTAGCAGCGTGTAAACTAGCAGCGTGTAAACGAGCCTCGTGTAAACGAGACTCGTGTAAACGAGACTCGTGTAAACGAGCCTTAAATCAGCCAGTTTTTAGAGTGTGTTGCGAGATCATGTACTTTATAGTGCCTAGTGTGTACGGGGCATTAGGATATCGTTTGAGTTATTTTTCATGGGTTCGAAGAATTTAACAAATGGCGATCTAAAAATAAAATATTTTATTTTTATTGTCACCCTAATGAGGATCGTCATTTGTCACGGAGTTGGAATTAACCAAGGTGGAATTTATAGGGGCCTATAACGGAGGTGGAAATTGGAATATACCTAGAACCATATATCTGTCATCTTGTTATTCGCATAACTCAAAAAAATAACGATCTGTCAAAAGCCAGGAACCATTTGGTTATATGTTGGGAACGATTGGAGCAAAGGTCACGGACATTTATATGTAACTCAACGAGTATTCCAACCAAATTGCCTGAAACTTGGTGGGACGATTGGTCATTAACTCATTATCCAGTAACCTGTTTATTATATTTTGGGAGCGATCAGGTCAAAGTCATTTATATCTTTGAAATTATTCAAACAAAATTGCCTGAAATTTGATGAGGCGATTTGTCATTATCAAAGAACCATTTATTTAAATATTTAGAGCGAACGGTTCGAAGGTCAAGGTCATTTTTTCAATACTTTATACTATGCTTACTTTTCTTACAATTTACAGAATTGCCAATTCAAATTTCAAAAAATCAGGTAAATTACGGCACACGAACTAACTTGGGTCAGGAACCACAGACAACTACGTAGCTCCAGAACACGATTTAAAATTAAAAAATTAACATGCAAGGCGGCGTTTCTTTTGATATGCAACATTTTCATATTAATTCAGTATAGCAAGATAAATATCACTGTACTGAATTTATATTGAAATGTTTAGGCAGGTATTTCTTGAGAAAAACTCCCTTAAAGGTTCTCTCCAGGCTCCAGGAAAAAAATAGTTTATTATAGGATCAGTAATCTGAAAATTGCATGAAATTCAGTTCAGTAAATATTTTCTACATGCCCTTAATGTTTTTAATACTCTGTGTACACCGCTGAACAAAGAGATTGTACACTCTTTGTTTCGATTTACATTTCGAATCTTACAAACAAACAGTGCATTTTCGTCCTTCATTTAAGATTTAAATTGTTTTCTGAAGTATAAAAACGTTTCTATAATAAGTTTCTCTAATTTTATACCTTTACAGAAATATTTAATGGTGGATTGAAGATACTTGCCTATCTAGTTGACATTCAAAACAAACTGTGTAGGGTGTTTGTGCCAGTAATCGGCATACCTCTAGTAATCGGAATAGCAGACACATTGAGCATAATTTTCTATATAATATATTAAGGAATAGAGGCATACGTACTAAATTATTAAAGAATCAACCACTATAATTGATTAGTAATTCTTTCTAATCATTTAACCACACAAATTAACAGGTAGCTTCCAATCATGGCGGAAAGTCAAGTTATCGGTCAGTTCGTTGTATTTTTCGTAAGAGAACGGTTCCTCTTTGAAACTCCTGAGTGTGTTTCAGTAGCTTTTAATGTACCAGGTGAATGTTTTTCTAGAAGTACAATTTTCGATCTATCAGTGCATTTTAAAATTTAAGCAAACAAATACTTACTTTTTATTTAAAATGGTAGTCCGTTCACTAGATTATCAGAACATCTGATTTTAATGTTCGGACAGACTGGCCGATTAAACATAGAATCCATCCGTCCACCCTGACGATTACTGGAAAAACTTCCCGTCATGCGTCCGATAACAAACTGGTATTTTAACTATTTAATTTATATCGTTACATTGACCAATAACATTAATGAATAAATTTTGAGATAGTTATTATAAGCTTGTATATTCTCCGAATAAAGTACGTTATTACATATGAAAACAAGATATGATTACTTTAACGTCAAATATATAAATATTTTACATAATCATACCCACTTATATAGTGTCACGTGTGAATTATATATGGCGTTTTTCAATAACCAAAATACGTAAAATTCAATCAGAAGGATTTAGAATCAACAGAAAACCGGACTTCCACTCCAGGTTGTGACGTCATTAATAGCGACAAAGAATGGTTGAATCTACATCACAATAGTGGAAGAGGGCAAACTAGAGGGAATGTAGACGGCATATATATCGGCATTTATTTTTTAAGGGGACATTCGAATTATGTCCCGTTTAAACTTAAACAAAGCAACAGTTATTTAGGGGCCGAAAATTACTTTTTCAATGAAAATCTAATTGAGGTAAAGCAATTTCAAAATAATTTTTATCAGTAAATAAAATGTGTTATAGACTTATAGTTAGCATTATAATAAGGCTAAGATATCTGCAACTAAATAGACATGAAATGCACATGACAATTACGGCTTGCTTTTATTTAAGATAGTTACCCCTTTTTCAGAACTATTATAATCAAAGAAAACGTATAGAGGCTAAAACTAAATTAATTGATATTACTAAATACCAATCTGAGTCTTCTGAGAAATGAATAAATTAAGCATTGATTGTCAATTTTAAAATATCTGAATATAATCTATGTATACTTGGCAGACGAATCAAATATATGATAACCTTATAATTTAAAGTAGCCGTTGATTCATAAAGCGGCTGGGTAATTATTTCCTCTTGCATGTAGAAAGTAGCAGTTGTAGGAGCTTCAGCTTATGTAAATAAATAAACACATTTATATAAAATAACTTAGTTTTCAATTCTGGTGTATGACAAACAACAATGTATAACATGTTCAAACTTTCGAATGAAATGACAACACTAAAATATAACGTATTTTTAACCATTGACGAAGTGTTTGATTGTGTGTATGGCCTATGGGTAGGTAATAATAATATAAACATAATACTTACTATTACTTAGTACAGTAGGAATTACGTTAATAAAAAATACATATTGATTGTGTAGATATTAGGTATGACTAAATCTATTACTAGTAATTAGAAGCGGGAGAATAATTATACTATATACTATTATATTAATCAGTCACTAATCAACAAGTATGACGAACATTAGTTCCTTATGATTGGCCACCTGACGATAATAGAATTGGAAGTGACCGAACATAGATATTGCTATGACGATTACTAGCATTTTAGACTAATGGGACATTTTTACTTTTAATTGCATAAGTAATAATATAAATGTGTTTATGTGTAAAGCGATTGGAAAGATAAAAATTCCAGCTTTCTAATGATAGTTGCATCGCGTTGGTAGCGTTTATATGTGACTCGTTATTGGTATTTGTTTGTAATTTATCCTTAAGTGACCGATTACTGGCACAAACACCCTATATTCTTTTTCTTCAGACTGAAAATTGGTAAGTCGGAAGTAAAATAGGTTTTGTAGAGTTTTGATTATAAAAATCTTTAAAACCAAGTAAAATTAATTAAAAAAATACTATCAAATTTCATGGGGTTTGCAGCAAAATGATAATAAACAATAGCCTCATTGATTTAAATTGTAAAAAAATTGCTTGGAGGGGACCTTTACCGTCACTTACCTGTCCTGTGTGACCCGATATTGGTGAGGATCATACTGATTATGATGAAATGACCAACAAGAAAAACAATCACCCTATTTATTAAGATGAACTTCATATCAGCTGAAATAAACGAACGTCAATTAGTTCATTGCCCTATACCTACAATCTAAAAAAATAGACACACAATTGATTCAGTTTTTAGTTTATATTTACTTAATACTTTTTATTGACAGGGTTTATATTAATATTATAATTGTAACCAACTGCCGCAATATGCGTATCTCAACCAGACTAAAAGTAACAATTTTCGTGAAAGAGCAAAGCAAAATTAATTTAAATACTTTGAAAGCCTGATTTTATTTTGCAATAACAAATAGGGTCACATGTAAATTGCGGCCCTTTAATTTTTTATTTCAGTCATCTAAAGAGAGTCTAAAAAATTCCGACCCGAAATTACATTAAAATGTTTCATACCTACCAAAAGAAGTGCAGTGCATCTTAAAATTTATTAATTTAAGTTTTTAACAAGTGTTTTGTGATCTTTCTGTTGTTAGAGGCCGCAGTTAACTAAGTGTGCCGCAATTTACCTGCTTGACCCTACATAGTATTTTTATTTGTATAAAGTCTCATCAAATTAAAGTAAAAAATTGAACCAATTCATTGCTAGGTAATAGGATAGAGGTGGTATATTGCGTCAGTTAAACCGAAACTATTTACGGTAAATCTATCAAAATTCAATAAAACTAATAATGTGGAGAACTGGCCAAATCAGTTATCAAAATTATACAGTAACCATAATTTACAAAATATTTCACTGGTTTCAACGATATGAATTAAATACACACAACTGAGCTACACACGTCTGCACACTATGAAAACTGAAATTATAATGACGCTAAATTAATAGAAAATGGCCGCCTGTGCATCATAGGCGTTCGAAATTCAGTCATTCAGATAGATTTCTTCGTGACAGTAGCTACAATGTCTCTATTTGCAGTATGCGATTGCAGTATCCTGAATAATAATAATAAGAATAATAACAACAAAAGAGAGAAAAAACGTATCACCAAAAATATAGATAAATTTATGTAGGAATTTATAGCTGAGAAACAAAATTCATAATCAAACTGTAATTTTTGTACATATTAAAAAATCTTATTACAATAATCCTTAGATTGAACGTTTCACAAGCATTTGTGGTTCTATACATAAAAATAAATTCTAAAGTTATTTGTTTTCGAGTTGCTTATCCATTGAAGTGAAAAAAAAATTAAATGAAGTTCCATGCGTGTGTAGAATTTAAGCTCCGCCCCCTTGTTCACTGGATTTCCCTCATTCATTATGCCGCATTATCATGCAGCATGTTATGCAAAAGAATGGGTTCTCGCTGTAGGATCATGCCCCAGGTTGCCAAAAGTATTTTTCTGAATGTACCAAATCAAATACTAAATATGTACTAGATTTGAGTTATTTGACAAAAAAAAGTAACAACAAATTCAATTTCTAATAAAATCAATAGTAAACGTGAAAAGCTACTACTGAAAAATGTTGTAAAAAAGGTATAAATTTGATACTTTGACAAAAATGAGAGATCAAAAGTATCAAATCTGGTACAATAGTCAAGCTTGTACGATCATGCATGCATGGATGGATGATCGTGCGAACCGGGCTTTATTTTGCATCAAAATATTGATATCGAAATTTTGATGCAAAATTTGACTGTGTGAAGGATGTTTTGACGTCAAAAACAGATTTGAATTAAAATTTTGATGGATCAAATCAGTTTAATAATTTTTGACGAGTCGTCAAATTTTTTCTTTGTAGGTGGTATGGATGGACGCATGGTAGTGTCTTCATTCCTTATCAATGCTAATTCATTTATCAATACTAATTTCAAGCCAAAATCTTAAATAGCATTGAAATTAATTAAAGAATTAACATCAGACAGATATCAATGAATATTTGAATCTAAAATTTAATTAATATCATTATTTGTGTCTATTAGGATAAAAGTTCAACTGACTTGAGCTTCATCTACATATTGTCTAAATGTCTCATGCCCTGTACACACTAGGACTAAAAATTAACATGCCTAGCTACCTAGCTTACTGCCACACTTAGAATTCCACATTTATATCGGTTATTTGAGACAAAAATATAATATAATTATTAGTATATATATAAAAGAATAATTTCTATGAAGAATTTATAAATTATTTCCCAAGTTAACATAGCAGCGCAGGAGATAATTAGATATATCTATTCATGTGCACTTGCGTTAATTAGGCACATTACTATTTAAAACTTCTCGTAGGCAATTGTTCAAGTACAAAAATACAGGGAACCTTGCAAAAATGCAGATAAAATACTTATGAAAATACAGATCTGTGAAATTTTCAAAATGACATTCCAAAGAGGATTGCTTAATTAAACTTTTGTTGGGAAAATGAAGAAGTCATGACTATTGCAAGACTGCCTATTATTATTATTATCCTAGTCTCTAACAAAACACTAAAGTGGTGGTTAAGAAGGAAAGAAAGCATCGTAAAATGTTACACAAAGAGCAATAGTTATTAGTTTCTCTGTTTGTATATCAATAATGACATCACCAGATGAGTTAGGATGCAAACCAACAAAGAAGAAAGACAATAATTATTATTTGCAGCAGTTTAACACGAGGATCTTTACTTTGTTGGCTGATTAGTATTGCGTTCGGTCTGATGTTTGGAACATTGAGTCGCTCCACACTTTTTATCACTACATTTAAATGCTGAGAACCTTTGAATTTGCGACAGGTTTTACTCAGTGAACAAATATCAGAATCAATGATGCAATATGGAGATTCTGTTGTTAGAACCAATTAGGATATTCAGCGGCCAGACAGTCCTTGCATGCTCCTTATGTCCTCCACTCACAATAAATGGAATAGAGGCGTGGCTGTGACGGTAGAGAAATACCATCACAATATTTTAACTAGGACAGGCAATCGTAAAGCAAATACCTACATCAAAACATAACCATCCGTAATTTTTTGAAGGTAATAATGAAAGAATATCCATTCAATAGTAGTGGAAGAGTCTAAAATTTGATACGAATGTGCAGAAGAGTCTAAAATTCGTATCTAGACATAGCATACCTTAGAAGTTAATGTATCATGGACACGAGGGATCTCCTGATCACATGTGCAAACACGCACACAGCATCCATTTCCACCTAAGATTTGTTTTTTTTTTTTGCTACAGGCGAAACAAAACCTGACCAATACTTTGGTAGAGATGGATACTGAAATTATGCGTGTCACATGTGATTAGGTGATCCCTCGTGTTTATCGGGTTATCAAAGAAAAAGGAGGATGTATTGAATAACTCTTGTATGTAATTTAATACAGTTCGTTTCTCTTTCCTTTTATTATTTTATTGGCCATCATGAATAACAATATTTTTTACTGTTTTTTCACTTAGCTATAGGCAACCTTGTACTTATCTTTCTGTGTGTTTATTAACTTCAATGAAGAAGAGCTTAAAAGGATGACCTTTACTTTATTGGCTGCTTAGTATTGCGTTCGGTCTGATGTTTGGAACATTGAGTCGCTCCACAATTTGGTCTCGAAGAACTGGAGGTAACTGTAGCACAACATGTTACTATATTTGGGATATTTGCTGTTGTTAAAGAGATGAAGAATACTCTTTGACACTCCTCTCACATATACACATGGAAAAAAGTTTAGTTTAAGAGCTACAAGCCGTTTTTTTGTAGTTTTATAGAATTTTAAGTAGAGTATTTGAAAACTTTAAATATGCGTGACTGATTCAGATCGAAAGTATCTTTTTTTTGTTAACACACAATTTTCTCTCTTCGAATAACACTGTTTTAACTTTAGTTGCCACAACATTGCTAAGATATTGCATGGTATTCTATTTAGTTGTTGTATTTAGATATGCATAGATATTATGAATAACTTACCTACAATCTGTTTTGTAGTAACATCGAGTGTTAACATTTAATGGTATAACTGAATATATGTAGGTACTCTATAAATTTTGCTTCAACAATCTTTTCTCACCGAGATCTTGTATTTTGAAGATAGGAATTTATTTATTTTCTCAAAATCCTATGATTATCACACTGCTAAGAACTGAAAATCCATGTGTTGAAAACTGTACAGAAATACCATCAATCAGAAGCGCAATTATATAATTTATTTTAGTCAGTTATTCTCAATGCTAAACTATAATGATTTTTATTCAGAGATATAAAATTTCAAAATTTCAAAATGGTAAAACTTAACTTGAAGATCATTTTATCTGTTTCTTCAAGAATTCTGTCCATTTTTGGATGCTTTAGATTGAGATCATTTGACGAATCAACTAAATCCTGGAATGGTTTCGAGGACTCTGAACCTCTACCCTGGGAGTTGGACGAAAAGAAGAAGAAGAAAATCACCTTCAAGATCACAAACTGTTTGTTGCTATTGATGAAAATATTCTCCAGCATTTTAATCTATTTATTTATAGTCTATGCAAATCAAAAAATGGAAGTTAATAAATATTTATTAATATCGGGTACTGTAAACTTTGCTGCGGACATTATCTCATTTGCACAAATATTAACATCCATATTCTTTTCTATTTATGTAATGTTTCGTGGATCTAAAATCAATAAGAATTTGTACCTACTTTTTCGTTCAATGAAAGATTGTCCGAACCAATGCTTCAAAATACACGAGTGGAAAATCTTTTTAATTTTTGTAATCATGATTATTTCATCAATTGGCCTAAAATGCTATTCGTGGTTCAACGGTGAAGAGAATTTTGTTACACTTATAGATACAATGTACATCCTCACTAATTGCCTTTTCTACATTTTTATCTTAATTATCTTTAGCTTCTATTGGTCTGCAGTACAAATTCTGGCGCAGAAATGCAAAATAATTCAAAAGAATATTTATTTCGAAATTGTAGAAAACCCAAACGAAGAAAAAGGTGAGGTTTCCAAAGAAAATAACTCTGAATCGGATAATTCGAATCATGACGTGATCGATCTTTCTGAAGACGTTATAGCAAGAGAAGATGAACAGAAGAAAGATGGAACTGATAACTTGTCCGACCAAAATCTGAAGAAAGCTTTTGAAGACATCTTGAAAATTTATGATGCACAAAGAGAAACACTCAACTATACTGGACTCCCTCTCGTCATTATTCTATTGTGCATGATTTCTTTTATGATTTATGATATATTCGTTCTGTTCCGAAAATGGGGAAATAGCGATTATTTAATTATAAGTAGTTATATATCATTAATCATCACTTCAATCACTATCATCGTCATCATTCTTGAAGTCCCAACTAATTTACAATCACAGGTAAGCGATCCTTGAGAAACTCTCCTAAGACTATAAGTAAATATCATTTACTTTAATTATTAACTGAGAAATGATACTATTTCAGAGAGAGAAACTTCACCAGCTTGTGTCTTCAGTTCATCAGAATTTAAATGGGCTTACTTTCCAAAAAGACATTCAATCTATCAAAGAACTACTAACTGCTGATCCAGGGTTCACAGCTTGCCGTATGTTCTCTTTGGAGAGATCATGTATTCCTAATGTAAGGACGGATCAAACTTCATGAAAGGGTGTTTCATTTCAGATTCCATAAAATTCGACAGCTTGCATAAAAACCCAGAATTCAAACTTTTTCAGGAATAACGAAATGCCCAAAAATGATTCGTTGATTTCATACTTTAAACTTTAAAAGAACTCCCACCTGGATATTCACAAGTACATACGTTCCTATCAGATGGCTGTTAGTGGAAAATTGAACTTAACAGACGATTATTGTACATTTAATAATATTATAATAGGTATTAAAGGACCTACCCTCTCTAAATTAAAAAAATCTGAAATTGCTTCAAATTTGTAGAGCTAAGGTTATATAACATATTGCAGTTAACAGAAAAGAAATCAATCAAGTTTTCTGTTCACATTTAATTATATAAGAAATATTAACATTAGACTTTCACTCTTTCTAAAATTCATTAGATATAAATACTTATAGTAGTTATCTCTCGTTTATATCTATTCAAATACAGTGATTTTAAATTAACATTTCTATAAATCAGAAAAATATTATGATATATAAAAAACTATTAGTAAGAAATATTTAATTAGGTACTTGGATTCTTCATATGGATTCATTGTCTTAGAATCAGCTTTGTTATGGTTTTTGAATTTGTCGGATCTAGTTAGCCTATCGGATAATTTGACTTTTTCCTTTTTTTTAAATTCAGAGGGTAGAAGATGAACGGAAAAAATCTAAAATTATATAATAAAAATATATGTAGAATCAAATTTAAAATGGTTTGCAGTTTTATAACCAGTAACATTAGTTCTAATGAATAGAGAAAAAAAATAGAGTGAAGGGAATTTTTAATGTCTGCACATCTAAATAGTTTTGATGTAAACCTAGAATGAATATTTATCTGGTGAAAATGATACCAATAGGCGAGTAGGAATTTGGAAGTTCTATTTGTTACCCCTGAAATATTCTTAGTCTTTACCGTAGACTTCATCACAGTAAGGTTATAAACTTTTTTCTTTTGTTTACGTATCAGTAACGGTCCCCTCCATTCTGAGCTAAAATTTATCTAAAAACAGTGTAAATTTGTAGAACTAAGGTAACATATATAACAGAAAACAAATGGACCAAGTATTCGTTTCGTTTTTAATTTCGATTAGATTAAATAGAAGAACAAGAAAGGTGTACGAACTTTATCACATTATATCGTAAATTTAGGTACACTTTTAGGTACCTACTGTTTTTTAGGGTAATTGTAGTTAGATAACGGTATATAACCATTGGTAGCCATTTATGATATTTTTGTCAGACTTGTAAGCCTTCGTTATTGTTTGGAATTTGTCCGAAGAGGTACCATTTATATATTGGGGCTTGAAATTTGGAATAATAGAAATAGAGAACAAAATTTGAAAAAGGATGCAGTTTTGCAATCAGTATTAGTTCTAATGAATAGAGAAATAAATTATTTGAGTGGAGGGGACCTTTTATGTAATAAATAATGGTTTTGACATAGAAAATGTGTCTTTTTCATGTGATTGAAATGCTGCCTATTTTCAGGAAAATTATTTCATGAGTTAGGCCACAATTTGAGAATTTCTTTTAGGTTATTTTCCTCTACTTTTCAATGGAAATTCTTTAATTATAAATATGTTTGCTTGTAATTGTTATCAGATCTAGAATGAAACACCCTGTATAATGGAATATAATATCTTATTATAAAGTGTACGAAGTGGAAATAAATTGCAATGAACAAATAGTGATAGAATGAACCAATATTATTTTTACCCAATCTCTTTTTTTTCAGATTTTGTGTTTCGTAGCAACGTACATCATCATCTTGGTGCAGTTTGATTTGGGTGAAAAATCAGATGTTCCAAATGAAACAAAAAATGACCAAATGTTAAAGTTTTGCAGAACTCATTGTTAGTTCCAGATAACAACCTATATTATTTTTTATCTTTATTTCGATTTTACCCGCACCTCTGATTGATCAGCATTGAATAAAATTATGTAGTTTCAATAATTGTCACATAAAACTCACAGTTAATTTTATTCACTAAGATGAATTTAAAGTATGAACATTTTATATATTTATTACAAACATTTGTATTAATTGTCTGTGGAATAAACAATTTACATGGTTATCAGTAAGTTTTAAAGCTATAGTTGCATATGCATTATGCATATGCTAAACTATAAAAAAAACTGAACCACTTAATTAAATGGATCATTGACTGATAGTGAATACGGCAAGTTGAACAATATTATTAAAAATAGAAAATGTTAGAAATACCTAAATTACTACGGAAACCTCAACAAACTAACCTACTGAACTTAGTATAAAAACATGGGTGACACAAGTTTATAGCTGATCAGCAAAATCTTAAGCATCTTATTCAAGGTAATTAAACATTATGGTCCTATAAATTAGGCAATCACCTATAGAGGTACACAGAGAGACAAACCATTTATTCATACGTATATCAGTTTTAAACAATAAACGGAACAACGCTAACACTCATAATAATTCTTCTCCTTGGATATACTTCTAGATAAGATGGAGTCCTATGTAGTGTACTCCTCTATAGTGAATGTAGTGTCCTAGGTAAGAGAACTACCTCACATAATGAACAAATTTCTTTTAGTATGAAATAAAATTGTCATTAGTTTCCTTAAACTGATGGCCATTCATGGCAGACTAAAGAGGATTTTTTCAGTATAGAGGGTATACGATTACTGAGAACTCTACATTCACTATAGTCCACTATATGGCAGTTCTACTGTAGTGAAAATTTCGATTTAGGAGACAGTAAATGCATGACCCTAATATTATTGTATATAAGATAGATGAGAGTTAATGGAGAGATAACTATTTAGGCAATTATTGGCCAATCAAATCAATTACTGAACTCTCACTTATTGGAGAAAATAGAACTCTAGAAGAAGTGTCAGGAAGATTTAACCTTCAATGGATATTTTTCAATGAACCTACTCTTTCATTAGGAATTTTTAATGTGAACTTTATTAAAGATGAAAAATTCATTGCGCGATATCTGGTCTACTGTTCATTAAGATATTTCTATACAGGGTGGCCCAGAAGTAACTGACCCTTTTAATATGCTAATAAATAATAAAACTATGAACGCTAGAAAGTTGAAACTTGTTTTGTTGGAAAGAATAGCATTTTTATGGTTTACTATAATTATGGTATCCTATATTCAGTTAGCAAATAAACAGGAGAAATTTGGTTTCATTTCATAGCTTCAAATTTTCATAATGGTTCGTTACAGCAAAGAAGTAAGAATCAGAATTGAGCAATCCTACATTAAGACGACGTCAATAACAGAAGTGCAGCGTGACTACAGAGTACATTTTCAAGCAAGGATCAGTCCTTATAGAAACACAATTAAATCTCTCTATAGATATTTGTGGACTCTTGAAGTGTAATGACCAACTAAGATTCGAAAGATTGAAAACAGCGCGAACTGAAGATTTAATTGACAGAGTTTCTGTAAGCGTTGCAAATAATCCTAAAACTTCCACCAGAAAACGTTCATCCCAATTAATCATTACTCGAACGACATTACAACGCATTCTGAAAAAGGAATTGAAATTATATCCATACAATATTGAACTGATTCAAAGATTATTGCCTACTGATCACCATCGTCTTAATTTTCTTTGTTTGTGCAAAGATGTCTCTTTCATCGACACCATCATCTTCACTAATGAAGCTCACTTCAACTTATATCGAACATGTAAATAGACATAATTCCAGAATTCGGAGCGATAAAAATCCACAAGAAATCCAAGAGCGACCACTGCATTCTCTCCGTGTGACTGTGTGGTGAGGAGTGACTGCTTAAACTGTTGTTGGTCCTTACTTTGACGGCGTAACTGAAACAGTCACTGGTGAAAGGTACCGAAAGCCGATAAGAGAATTTCTTATTCCAAAATTCGAGAAACAGAATTTACATAATTGAGTTTGGTTTCAACAGGATGGAGCCTCAGTTCATGCGACAAGAGAAGCTCTAACATTGTTAAGAACTTTTTTTCCAAATCTTTTAATATCACGATT
The DNA here is from genome assembly GCA_947561585.1 of Caprella mutica. Lineage (NCBI taxonomy): Eukaryota > Metazoa > Arthropoda > Malacostraca > Amphipoda > Caprellidae > Caprella > Caprella mutica. The sequence continues at coordinate 32,899 of CANNZV010002108.1, forward strand.
TGGAAACATCCAGTGTCCCACTCGTTTTCCAGATTTGACCCCATGCGACTTTTTCTTGCGGGGCTTCCTCAAGTTACGAATCTATGAAACAAAAATTTACAAGAAATTAAAAACAACATTTCTTCTGAAATAGATCAACTCTCGTCAGATACACTAAGTAGCGTTATGGAAGCAACAAGGGAAAGAGCCCGAATTTGTCGAAAACAACCGTGGTGGCCATTTAAAGGACATTATGATCAAAACATAGTGTTAATAAACTATAAAAATGTATTCTTTACAATAAAACAAGTTTTAACTTTCTAGCATTCATAGTGTTCTCTTTATAAGCAAATTTAAGGGTCCCTTACTTCTGGGCCACCCTTTATGTATTAAAATTTTAATATTTATGCTGATATACATATATTCAGATTACTAATGTATCTACTTATTAAATATATTATGCATTTCTTCGAATTTTTTATTTTTTCTATCGGATAATTTCAAGACAATTGAGTTTATGAGCTAAATTTTTGTACAACTTGGACTTTAATTTGTTTTACAAATAGTAGCAATATGATAAATAAACAATAAATAAATATTGTTAGGGAAACCGTACTTGGTTTTTGAAAATATTTTTATTAATGAAGCTTATTTAATTTAATTTAAAAAAAAATTCTTTTAAATTACTTTATATCTGTCATGTTATTCCTTTAAATTTACTGACCTTTCTTGACTTTCTTCATACATAAATAACAAATATATTTTTGTATTTAAAAGTTTAAAAATACTTACCCAATACGCACGAATTTGTCCACGTTTTCATCAATTACAGATACATGCGCGAGCTGTGATTGAGTTGCCAATGTCTTAAATACTGATGTATTTATTTATCCTTATATGTTCAATATTCTTACTTGAAATTTGGTAAACATTAGTTTAGTATATATACTAACAATTTGTAAAAAAATACAGTACCGTAGGTTTATAAATAAGACATATGTTTTTTTTGACACAGAGTCAAACTCTCCCGTTGATTTTGACAGTCAAACTCATTAGGGTCAATATAAAATTGAATTCTCTATCATTTTTGTTCTGGGCATTTTTTCGATTAGACCCATGCGTTTATCTGGCACTTCTCAAAACCGACAAATTTAGGTATTGAAAAGCCTAAGGCTCCTACAATTTTGAAGCTACGGCATTGGTTTTTTTTTACATTCGATTCTCCTGGAAATTCTCTAGAGCAATATGAGCTTGTTTTTAGATGTTCAAATTGGTTTTCGAAATATCAATTTTTTCGTGAGAAAAAAATTCGAAATTTAATATTCCGTAAAATAATTCGAACATAAGAAAAACAAGCTCCTACAGCTCTAGATAGACCCCCAATGCCGTAGCTTCAAAATTGCAAAAGCCTTAGGCTTTTGAATACCAAAATTTGTCGGTTTTGAGAAGCACCAGATGAACGCATTTAAAGTTGCCGTGTAACACCCATCATCTTCCCCTTATGAGATGTCAAGTGCCACTGATGGGTATATCAGCCAATAGATATTGTTTATGGTCTCAGTTGCAAGAACTATACCAGAAATGGCGAGATAATTAATTATTATGAATTATTAGTGGCTGATAGGGAGCGTGCAAAGCATCTACCGCGACCTCAGACCTCCCCTCGCCCACTTTCCTTTCTCTCTCCCCCCAGTGGGTTATAGTGACTCTAGAGCTGTGATATTTCACTCAAACTTCTGGAAGGGTACTAGGTAGCTATTTACGAAATACAAAACATGATAAAATTATGAGATTTTCCCACATAGCAGCGCAGGAGATAATTAGATATTTCTCTCCATATTTGCACTCGTGTTAATAAGGCACATTACTATTTAAAACCTCTCGTAGGCAATTGTTGAAGTATAAGAATACAGGGAATATTGCATAAATGCAGATAAATTACTTTCAAAGATGATTGCTTAAGGTTTTGTTGGACAAAATGAAGAAGCCATGACTATTGCAAGACTGCCTATTATTATTATTATCCTAGTCTCAAACAAAACACTAAAGTGGTGGTTAAGAAAGAAAGAAAGCATCGTAAAATGTTTCACAAAGAGCAATAGTTATTAGTTTCTCTGTTTGTATATCAATAATAACATCACCAGATGTGTTAAGATGCAACCCAACAGAGAAGAAAGACAATAATAATTATTTGTAGGAGTTTAACACGAGGATATTTACTTAGTTGGCTGCTTAGTACTGCTTTCGGTCTGATGTTTGGAACATGGAGTCGCTCCACAATTTGGTCTCGAAGTACTGGAGGTAACTGTAGCACAACATGTTCCTATATTTGGGATATTTGCTGTTATTATAGAGATGAATATAACAATCTATTTACTTTTACACATTAATTATTCACAAACTGTTTGAAGAAAATCACCTACAAGATCACATATTGACTGCTGTTCATGATGAAAATATATTTAGCTATTTACTTTTTGTTTAAATATCTTGCAACAATTATAATGAAAGTTAGGGTACCTTTGTAAATCTCAAAAACAGAACGATTACAGTCTGATTTAATCGGATTAATAAAACACGTATATGCATATGTCTTTTCATATATATAATGATTCATGGATCTGAAGTGAACTAGAGTTTGTACCTACACTGAAAAAAATTGCGTATATATTTCGTCCTCGCGCAAGCCATTCCATTTTTATTTACCTTTTTTTAATTCGTTGCAGGATGTTTAATTTTTGTCGTAACTCTTAACAGATTTCCAAAATAGTAGATGCAGAAAAAGTGAACGAATAAAACTGTGTTTTTACAAAATGTCTAGGTTTGATAGTTTGTAAATTAAACTAGTTTGAAAATGGGGTTCTTTTTTTTCGCCACCCTGTATACTTAGTCAATGATGCAATATACTTAGTCAATGATGCAATATGGAGTTTCTGTTAGAACCAATTAGGATATTTAGAGTGCAGACAGTCATTGCATGCTTCTTATGTCCTCCACTCACACTAATGGGAATAGAGGCGTGGCTGTGACGGTAGGGAAATACAATGAAAACGTATTTATATTGAATGTGACACAACTAAGGAAAAGATATTCTTGAAAATTGGATTAGCCAATTGAGAAAAGGGGTTATCAAACCCACTGACCGGTACCACGCCATGAAATGACGAACATGATAGAAAGAGGGGGATGTAAGGAATTGATTTATTTAATCTAGAAATTTATTAATTATCATTTATTTATATATGACTGTTGGTATCTAGGATATAGAATTTTGTATAAAAGGCAACTATTTCTCTAATAAATTATCTTTTAAGATTCAACCGAAATTTGACTATTTACAGACTCTAGAGAATACACTGTGAAAATTGTAAATCAAAATTCCTCTCTTAACTATACAAATATGTCAAATAAAGGAATTCTCAACCAGTTTTTTCTATTTATTCCTATCTAAATTAATGGTAGCGTAGCGCTTTGTTTTGATTTCGGCGATCAGCTGTTCAACCTATAAATGCCAGAATAGTCTGGCCTGATCAACTATAGAAAGCCTTGGCTTGTGTCCCATTTCGTCATATTGTGAGTTCATTCACTGATTGTCTACTCTGCATCAAAGAGCAATGTCACAGGGGTGGAATATTCCCAGAACCCTTCACAATTTGGTCTTGAAGAACTAGAGGTAACTATATGGTACATATTCGTATATTTGGGAAATTCTCTTACTATTATAGAGGTGAAACTTTCTCTTTGGCACTTGTCTGACTTCGTAACCGAATTTTATAATCTGGTAATCATGTATTTTGTCTTTGGAACACATTCATTTTTTCTAAATCCGATGACTATCAAACTCCTGCTTGAACCTGTACACAAATACCATCCCTCAGAAGCGTAATAATGTAACCAACTTATTTTAGTTGTTGTTGTTGTTGTTTAACCTCCCCAACATCCTCGCCGGGACGGAGGGGAGGCCAGGGGCGCCCCGGGTTTCAGCCACCCGAGGCACTGTGTGGGAGTGTGTGGGCCTAAGGGAAACCCGCATCACTCAGGAAGTTAATAACTGCCTGAGGATGGGTCCAAAAGTGCTCCAGTGAGTGAATGTTGTGTGTAGTCCTGTGTTGGTGTAGTGACGGACATTGTGTGAGAATGTGAGAGATCGTGCCCTGATCGGCTTGACAGAAGTCGCACCGATCAGAGTCCGATCTCTCAATCCTGTGCATGTAGTAAGGAAGGGAAGGATGGTGGCCACATCTCAGACGTGATAGGGTAATCCTATCACGACGAGACATGGCCGACTCACTAGGGTCGATGGCTGGAGGCCTATACCCAAGGAGTTTGTTAGGAAGGGAGGAGGCTAGAGCTCTTTGTGTGAAAGTGGTGTGTATGTGTTTGTGAAGAGAAATGTTGTCGGATGTGGGAGGGAGAGTGGTGTAGAGGTGTCTGTAGTGTGTGGAGGGGGTGATGTGTAGTGTGCGTGGTGTCCTCCTCTCAGTTTGCATGTAGTGTAGGGGATGTGAGGGGTCTAGTGTAAAAATGTGTGCCCCTCATGTCCATGTGTGAGGTGAGAGGTAGGACTCGTGTTTCTGTGTGTAGGTGGTGTGTGGGTGTTGTTTGTGTACAACCGGTGGCAATGCGGAGTGCAGTGTTTTGTGTTTTTTAGAGTGTCTGTAGGTGGGTGTTGGATATGTCAGGTGACCAGGCTGTGTGGGCGTAGGTGAGGATGGGTCTGATGAACTGTTTGTAGAGTGTTGTTATGTCTTCCTTGGAGTGTCCGAAAGTTGTGTGAGTGAGTGCGCGGAGGACGTTCAGTCTTTGTTTGGCTCTGTTGTTAATGTCGGTTATGTGGTGTTTGAACGTGCAGCCGCGGTCGAGTGTAACTCCAAGGATTTTCGGCGTGTTGTTAATGGGAAGGGGAGTGTTGTTGAGTGTAATGTTTGGATGGGTTCTGTATTCAAGGGTGTAGGGTGTAACTAAGGTGACTGAAGATTTGTTTGCGGAGACCTTTAATCTGTTTGTTTCTAGCCAGTCTTCTAATGAGTGGATGTATGTTTGTAAATTGTTGGCGGCAGTCTCGTGTTTGGGATGTTGTGAGATGATGGTGACATCATCTGCATATGAAAGAGTGTAAACCGAGGTGTGTGTTGGCGTAGGGAGGTCTTGAAGGTATAGGTTGAAGAGTGTAGGTGAGAGTACGGAGCACTGCGGTACTCCGTCTGTGTAGTGAAGTGTTCTGGAGGACTTGCCGTTGTAAAGTGTTTTGCCAGAGCGGCCTGAGAGATAATTGGCAAGCCATTTTTTATATGAGTCGTGGATGTGTGTGTTGAGTATTTTTTTAATGAGTAGATGTCTAGGTACCGTATCGAAGGCTTTACTAATGTCTATGGCAGCTATAATTGTCCTATCCACAGGTTTGTTGGAGTTCAAGCCTTCGAGTGTTGTCTGTGAGAGGTGGGTAAGAAGAGTAGATGTGGAGTGTTGGGATCTGAAGCCGTGTTGTGAGGGGGATAGTGGGATGTGTGGTGAAATATTGTTTAGAACTAGCCTCTCGAGTATTTTGGATGGGGTGTAAAGGTCTGTATGAGGCCAGTTCTGTGGGGGGTTTGTTGGGCTTTAGGATCGGGATGATTTTGGCAAGTTTCCAGGTGTTGGGTATACTATTGTTCTGTAGTGAGAAATTGAAGATGTCTGTGAAGGCTCTGATGGCAAGTGGCCCTAGATGTTTGTTTGATATGCCATCAGGACCTATGGAGGAAGTGTTCTTGGAACCCGGATGGCTTCGGTAACCATTGCCGGGGTGAAGGGGGGTGTGAGGAGCTTTTGAGTGCATGTTTTGTGCAGGCGACGCAGTATAATCCTATCTACTGTGCGGGTGGGTAACCTACTTGTGGAAGCATAGTGCTTGTTGAGAGCGTTCGCTTGTTGTGTGTCAGTTAGTATAGTGTTGTTTTGTGTGAGGGACTCATGTGTTTTTGGTTGGTCCATGTATTTTTTTAGTTGAATCCCTTGACAAGTTTCCAAAGTTTGTTTGCGTCAGTGCGGAAATTAATTTTGCCACTTGTGTTTTTGTTGGGCAGTAATCTCCGCACTTATGTCAGTGTTAAGGTGTTGTATGCGTGTGATCGTGTCTTGTGTGGGTGGAAGTGAGCGTAGGTGTTTGCGTGTTTGTATCAGGTGTTTGATGTGTGGTGTGAATGTGGGGTTGTAGTGTCCAATGTTGCCTGTAGGGATGTAGTGTTTGTCTGCGTTAATGATGATGTCAATGAGGTGTTTTGTAGCAGCATCTGTGGATGAGAAGGTGTTTATATCAAAGTTATGTAAGTTATTTTCCACAGATGCTGAAAAGTCTGTCCAGTTAGCTCTATTGTAGTTTGTGAATGTGTGTCTGTGTTTTTGTGCGTGCGACAAGTGGTGTACTTAATGTGTGTGTGGTGAGAAGTGGAAGGTGGTCTGAACTGAGTTCATGGAGTGCGGTCCATGAACTCTAGAGGGCTATGTCAGGGGTGAGGAGAGTTATGTCAGGTGATGTGGGTCGTGTGTTGATGTTAAAAGGTTTGCGTGTGGGAGTCGTTCATGATTATGTAGTTGTCTAGTTGTGTTGTTATGGTGTCAGCTCTTGTGTGGCGAGCCAAGTAGTGTCATGTGCGTTAAAATCCCCCAAGACGAATGAATTATTAATGGTGTTAATATAATTTAGATTGGGTTGGTATCCTGGGGGTGATGAGTCTGTGGGGGGAATGTATAAGTTGAAAATGTTGTAGGAATGTTTGTGGATTTGGATGCGTGTAGATAGTATTTCAAGTGTAGGATCGTGTGGCATCCGTGCGTGTGTTTTGGCAGTGGTGTTTGTGAACGGGATGGATTTATGTATCAGTGTAATGAGGCCCCCGCCGCCTCGAGGGCAGTCAAAGTGTTGTAAATCCAGGAAACTTTGGTGTTAGTCTGGCAGGTGTTAGTTTAGTTTCCTGGATTGTGGCGATGTGGATGTGGTGTTTGTGTAGGAGTGATTTAAGTTCCATCTGCTTGTTATGTATACCGTTTATGTTGTGTTGCAGTATGTGGAGTTTGTTGTGGCGTGTGTGTGTGTTAGGAGCTCTAGGAGGGTTAGGAATGGGAGGCGCTCCTCCATCACCCCCACGAGGGGGGTGAAGTGGAACTGGGGGTCGGACGACAGTGTCTATCCCAGCTCCCCCCGAGTGAGAGGGCGGGCAGGCGATTGCCGTCCAATTATAGGATGAGGAGGAGGAAGGATAGGCGCTCCTCCATCACCCCCACGTGGGAGGTGAAGAAGAGCTGGGAGACAAGCAGCACCGCCTCCTGCAGCCCTTCCATGAGAGGAAGGGAGGGGAGGACGGTGATGTCCGGGGGTAGGGTGAAGGGTAGGATGAGGAGTGGAAGGAGTAGGAGTGGGTGTGTGGGGTTGAGTCATGTTGTGTGTAGGGTGACAATTTTTACACTGCCATCCCTGTGGGATATTTCCATGTTGGTGGACACCAGAGCAACGTATATTGTAATGTGTCCTGCTATTGCAGCCGACACAATGGACCCCTACAGTACGACGGGTCCATGGTCGGCCACAAGAGGGACACATGTAGGGACCAGGGTTAGTTTCTATGTCACCGGAGAGTAGGAGGGGGGAGATATGCCGGCTCATACTCATTTTAGTCAGTAAACTCTATGATTTTTTCCCTACAGAAATAAAAAGTTTTAAAATTCAAAATGGTGAAACTGAACTTGAAGATTATTTTATCTATTTGTTCAAGAATTCTGTCAATTTTTGGATGCTTTAGATTGAGACCGTTTGACGAATTTACTAAATCCTGGAATGGTTTCGAGGATTCTGAACCTCCACCCTGGAAGCTGGACGAAAAGAAGAAGAAAATCACCTTCAAGATCGTAAATTGTTTTCTGCTATTGATGAAAATATTCTCCATCCTAATTATCATCCATCTAAATGTCATATCCACAATAAATAAAATGAATAGAAATCGACGAATGACCAAGTTTGGCACAGTAAAGATTGCTGCTGACATAATAGAGTTAACAAAAGTATTAACTGTCATATTTCTTTTCATGCATCTAATGATTCAAGGATCTAAAATCAGAAAGAGTTTATACCTACTTTTTCGTTCAATGGAAGATTGCTCGAACGAATGCTTTAAAATACACGAATGGAAAATCCTCATTTTAATAGGAATCATATTTGTTTCATCGATAACCGAAAAATGGTATTCATGGTACAGTACAACACACTTTCTCAGCAATTGCTTATTATACATTTCTGTCTTAATTTTCTTCAGCTTCTATTGGTCTGCAGTTCAAATTCTGGTTCAAAAATACAAAATAATTCAAAAGAATATTCATGTTGAAATTGTAAGAAACCAAAACGAAACAAAACTTGAGATATCCCAAGAAAATAAATCAGAATCAGATCATACAAACAATGACGTGATGAATCCTTTTGAAGACATCAAACCAACGGAAAATGACGAGAAGAAATGTGAAATATCCCAAGAAAATAACTCAGAAACAGATCATACGAACCATGACGTGATCAATCCTTTTGAAGACATCAAACCAACGGAAAATGACGAGAAGAAATGTGAAATATCCCAAGAAAATAACTCAGAAACAGATCATACGAACCATGACGTGATCAATCCTTCTGAAGACGTCAAACCTACGGAAAACGACGAGAAGAAATGTGAAATATCCCAAGAAAATAACTCAGAATCAGATCGTACGAACCATGACGTGATCAATCCTTCTGAAGACGTCAAACCAACGGAAAACGACGAGAAGAAATGTGAAATATCCCAAGAAAATAACTCAGAATCAGATCATAGGAACCATGACGTGATCAATCCTTCTGAAGACGTCAAACCTACGGAAAAGGACGAGAAGAAATGTGAAATATCCCAAGAAAATAACTCAGAATCAGATCATAGGAACCAGGACGTGATCAATCTTTCTGAAGACGTCAAACCTACGGAAAAAGACGAGAAGAAATGTGAAACTGATAACTTGTCTGACCAAAATGTCCTGAAGAAAGCTTTTGAAGACATCTTGAAAATTTATGATGCCCAAAGAGGAATTCTTAATTTTACTGGACCTCCTCTCCTCTATATTCTATTTTGTATGATTTGTTTTATGATTTATGATATATTCGTTCTGTTCCGACCAGTTGAATCTGGGTTCGACTGGGCTGTTAATAATATTGCAAGATTGATATCATTGACCAACTCCATTACTACCATTGTCTGCATTCTTGAAGTCTCAACTAATTTACAATCGCAGGTAAGCGATCGAAAAGATCTTGAGTAAATCTTGATTATATTCTCAGAATTATATGAACAAAAAGTAAAAGAAATTTCTAAACTGTAAAGTCATATTATATGGATCAGACTTCTGTCCACAATATAAACGAAAATTTCTTAATTATTGTAATCTCATTGTTTTAGACTAACTTATAAAACTCACATAATATCATAACCATTATTTTATTTCAGAAAAGAAAACTCCTCCAGCTTGTGTCTTCAGTTTATCAGAATACAAATCTTCAACGTCTCAATGATCTTCTAACTACTGATCCAGGGTTCAAAGCATGCCATTTGTGCTCTTTGGAGAGATCACGTATTGTTAATGTATGAAGTGATAAATAATTATGAATACAATAGAAAATATTATGCTTATTTGATGTTTTCCTGAAATCTTTTTTCAGATTTTGTGTTTCGTAGCAACGTACATCATCATCTTGGTGCAGTTTGATACAGCTGAGAAATCAGATGAACAAGATGACATTCTGTATTATGGTTCTAATGATCCTTTTTAGTTGCACTCCTAGATAGAATGGAAAGTTTCATTGAAGGACAGCAAATTCTTGACTCTAATATTATTATGAAGATTAATAGAAGACAGGCAATGGAGAGAGAACTATTTAGGCAATTATTGGCCAATCAAATAAATTACTGAACTCTCATTTATCACTTAGAGAACGTGCCAACTCTAGAAAAAGCGGCAGGATATTTATAAGTATTCGTAAATTTGAATGTTTATGCTGGTATATATTCAAATTATTATTGTATTTGTTAATTATATACAATGCAATTTTTTAAATTATTTATTTAAAAAGTTATCTGCATCTCTAAGGTAACGAGTATTTAGAATAGCGGCTAGTTATTCGATTAATTTGTTTCATTGATTAGTTCGACATTTTATATTAGGCCAATTGTAATAATTCATTTGCCCTTTATTCAAAAGGACTTTTTCAATTATTTATTGTTCTTCATAATAATTAATTAATTAATAATAATAAAATAATAATAAGTTAAATAACGATTTCTTAATTGACTTGGTTTCATATAGTTAAAGGGTATTTTTAATTGTTTCAATCAATACGGTTAATGCTTTCCATCATTTTTCTGTAAACACCAAGAATTTTATCCGGTTTACTTCTGAGTTTGTAATTTTAAGTCAGAAGAAAAAGAATGTATGCCGTCTGTTTTTAATGTTAGCTATAGGTAGGTTTAATTAATTCAATATTCGGTTAAAGGTTTAAAATAACAGTTGGAAAATTGTTATATAAACTTTTATGTATTTCAGATAATTATTGACAGATTAAATGAATGCCGGACAGAAATGTTGACTTATGAAAAATTGATCGGAAATCAAAACAAAGAGAGTACAATCTTTTTCTACGGCGTCAGATTAGGTGCTTCGTACTATTGGTGAACATAATAATAGGATAATAGTTTTATTGGAAACAAAAGAATAAAAAAAAAAATTTACAATAAATTAGTACATATTTAACAAAATTTCCAAGTCCTTTTTAGACCAAAATCAAGGTCTTTAGGACAGTTAAATACACCGAGCATTAAAAACGAAAAAGCATATAAAAACTAACCTCAAAATAATTCTATGCGATTTTCAGATTAATGATCCTAGACTTTAGTTCTACAATATTATGTAATAAAATCACTCATCATGGAGCCTGGTGAGGACCTTTAAAGGTCCTCTCCACCCTAAATTGATAAATTCGGGTATTGCTTTAAATTTGTAGAGCTAAGGTTATATAACATATCACAGTAAACATAATTTAAATTGATCAAGTATTCTGTTCACAATTAATTATGTAAGAAATATTCGTATTTCGTTTTTTCTCATTCTGAGATTCATAATTTCATTAGAAGAAAAAGCCCCCCATACTTGAGTAGGATGTTCGTTCGTATATAAACTGCGTCCATCGCTTTATTGCAGATCACTATTTTGTGAATGATTTTTATAATATTGATCGTACAGTAGTGAAACTTTGGTCACTGGAAGATTGCTTCTATGTTAGTATCTTGTTGAAATATTGTTTGAATCCATGAGAAAATTGGAAAGTTATGAACGTTTATGTATTTTGAAGGCATTTTAACTGTCCATCGCTTTATTGCAGCTCTGTGAAAAGGCCAAAATATGGGCGATTAACTTCTACCGAGAAGGTAAAAATTGTAACAGGTCCTGCAGAAGGGATGACTCTTCTATATTTAGCTAATGAATTTGGGAGGGTTAAGAGAAACATAGATTCTGTTGTGGAAGATCTCGACACCAACCCAAGGAGAGATGAGGGTACGAGGAGAAGATTTTTTCCCTCGAAATATGCGAAAACTACCCAGGACGGTTATAAGGCAGCCAAATACACTAGTGCCTCCATTTTCGACAAGGCTGTCATTGGATATTCGTCCAAACAGTGTCTAAAATGAGACGTAAAGGAACGTGGAGCCCATTTCCAGGCCTCCTATGGACAAGACCCAAAAGGAAAAAGGCATTAGATGTACACAGAATTACATGAAAACAAACTTCCTACTTGTTCTTTTAACAGATAAGGAAAGAGCCACCCTTGGTTGTCTGGATGGATGGGTTAAAGTTTGGATCCTACTAAAGCTGTCTATCCACACTGGTTTCGTCGTCAACAAGGAGGCTGTGGCTTTATGTTTTAAGCGGGCATCATTGGTGAAACGTTAATTGGCCCTTTCCGAGTACCAGAGGGTGTAAACCTAACAATCCAAACCTACATTGCCTCTTTTGTTGAGTACTTGTTCCCTTGGCCTAATAGTTTGCAATTATCTCGTTGGCAAAAGATGATTTTCTTGCATTACTTCGCACAATCTCATGCTTGAAGGGTTACAACTTCTTTCCTCAGATCTCTGGGCATCAAGTGAGAGACTCTCATGACTTGATTGCCTTGTTCTCTGGTCTTAAGCCCCATTGAGCATTTCTGACCGTTTCATTTGAGAAATTACATCAGGACTGTTTTGACGTTAGACCAATGACAGCCTTGTCAAAAATGGAGGCACTAACGTCATTTAGTTGCCCTATGACCTGCCTGCGTTTTTTTCTCATATTTAGAGGGGAAATTATTTTTCTCGTACCCTCATCTCTCCTTGGGTTTGTGTCGGGATTTTCCACAAAAGAAACTATTGTTCTCTAACTCTTCCAAGTTATAAAGCTAAATATAGAAGATCCTCCTTTCTGCAGGACCTGCTACAATTTTTACCCTCTCAGTAGAAGTTAATCGCCCATTTTTTGGCCTTTTCACGGAGCTGCAATAAAGCGATGGACAGGTAAAATGCCTTCAAAATATATAAATGTTCATAACTTTCCAATTTTCTCATGGATTCAAAAAATATTTCAGCAAGATACTAACATAGAAGCAATCTTCCAGTGACCAAAGTTTCACTACTGTACGATCAATATTATTAAAATTATTCACAAAATAGTGATCTGCAATAAAGCGATGGACGCAGTTTATACATAGCGCATACCTACTCAAAATTTCAAATAACAGATCTGCGTTCAAATAGAAAGTGTAAAAAAATGAACAGTTGTCAATATCGGAAAATGTTATGATATATGAAAACGATTAGTAAGAAATACTTAATTAGGTAATTGAATTCTTTATATGGATCCATTGTCTTATAACTACACTATTACGATAAATATTAAAGTGAAACTTAGAATACCTACCGTAACTTACGCGGATAAGGCGGATTGTGGATACGCTAAGACAGGCCTAGCTATGCTAGAGCCGGTGCACCGACAGATGGGCCCAGGACAATTGGGCCCGCCGACAATTGGGCCCACGACAATTAGAAATGTTTATATTTATGTTTAAAATAGGTATATATTTTTTTAATTCGATTCATATACTTGATGAGGTATATATTAGCAAGCCCCTTAAATCACATTTGGATGCTAATCTTATGTTTCATTGTAATGACAATCATTGAAGTATTTAAATAAGTCTTATTATTTTGAATCATATCATATGGATCCAATGTGTAGTGTACATCGTCTGACAAAGACAAATATTTGGTAAAAATGGGTAAATTTTAAGGTTATACGTAACATTGAACTGTTGTTGGGATAAAATGAGATAATGAGAATACATTTTGCAATAATAATTCATAAACCTCTTCAATATTGAACACTGAACAGGCTTCAAATAATTCTCATTAACTTTAATTCAATTTGTATGTTCCAATAATTCCGGTATGTCTAAGATACCTACATCCTTATTTGCTATTGTTTCTTCATCTAAAATAGCTACATTAATATTTTCTATTGGCTACATCCTAACTCATTTACTTCACATGAGTTCACTATAGAGAGGTACTGTAACGAGGAAATTTGTTGCTTACATGACCTATCTCGAAACAGAAAATTATTGTAGTTTAAAAGAATAATAGTATTTATTCATGAAAAGAATATGTTCTATTAAAAAATAATTATTTTTCATAACGAGAATATTTTTTTCATGTAAGGAATATTCATTATTTTAAATATGCTCCAGACTATATTTTTTATACAAAACTCATATTGTCACAATCCTAGTTATTACAGTAGCAAGGATCTTTAATTAAGTAAATACAGTAAACTATGAAAAAATTGGTAAAATATATAATTGTCTCGGGGCCCAATTGTCGTAGGGCCCAATTGTCCTGGGCCCAACTGTCGGTCCACGGCTAGAGCCCATGTACCTAAAATATTAAAGTTAGGTAACAGTATATCTGAGTAAGGCAGGGTTTGCACCATAGTTTGAGTCAGCTTTAATTGGTCCATACCTTACTTTACATCTGTGTCTCAGTGTCTGCATGATATGTTGTTAAAAAATAGGTCATAAGAATTAGCCTAAGCCCTAATGCATGCTGAATGATGGGAAATTGAACATCGGTCAAAAATAAAGTCATATAGATACAAAGTATAATATTAGACCAAAGCTCAATTGACTCGATTCTCCAAATTATAGTACATTTTAAGTTAATGTACGAATACCTAATAGGAGTGCTGTGGTATCACGCTGAAATGGTAATTAAATCAAATTAATCAAAAAATATTCATTAAGTAGGCAGGTGTCTTTGTCAAGCATTTTTAGTTTGTTACAAAGTAACTCTATTAACACAAAGAACATCTTGAGTGACAATACGGTACCGGTAGCAATGATATCTATTGATATCTATCAATCAGCTTTGTTATTGTTTTGATTTTGTCAAATCGTGTTAGCCTATCGAAAAGGGAGGCTTTTTCTTTGCTTGAAATTCAGAGGTGTAGTAGAAAGAACGGAAGAAAATCTTAAATTACATATTATAATAAAACTATAGAACCAAATTTGAAATGGTTTGTAATTTTATTATCAGTAACATTAGTTCTAATGCATTGAGAAATGAAAAAATTAGAGTGGAGGGGACCTTTAAGTATTTTAACAATTTATCATGATAAGTAATAAAATAAATACGATTCTGATAATATACCTCAATAATAACCAATATTATAAACAGTTTATATATTTCTGTATTCTACTTAGGTTGTTCAACTTTATTGTAATTATATATCCTATATTATATGTAATTCATTCTTTTAACCTTTTCACTCCTGATAGCTCACATACGTACCAGTTTTATTCTGATAAAGAAATACACTCCGGGCGAAAATAAATATTAATATTTCTTTTTTATTTACAAGTTCTAATGTGTGTTTTTTTTTCATGTTAAATATCGACTTTAATTCACTTCATAATATAAAGTTGTAAGCCCTGGAAAATAACCAGTCAAGAAAATATCTTCTTGTGTTGAAATCTGTTACAAAATAATCTGTTCATTGTTTGTAGCGAAAAAATCCATGATCAGAGTCACTTACCACCGTCGGTGACAATGCACATGGATGCAGAAAAGCTACTCCGTGAATGCAGTCACTTACCAAGGAATGTGACGAATGGGGACACAAGCACCGGTGGCTGCATTCACGGATGGAAGAGGAAAATGAAGAGGTGATAGTAAATGAACCTACGAGTCTACCTAACACAAAAATCTAAGACCTCGTAGTTGAAGAGCATAACCCTTAGCGCTATCCTCTAAAACTGCAAGTAGCGTTAAAAAAATGATGAACATTGTAAAAATGAAAAAAACACAATAGCTACATAATCCAAATTACAACAGTTCGGGACACCACCCCCTGCATCTCCCATTCACCACAGACAGCTTCAGGATAGAGCTTCTTGGGGCGAATTTAAATTGAACAATAATTACAATCCTCAATAAACAAATAAGTTCACTCACGTTTCAAATTATGATGTCGCAGCTTTGGTCAGAGGCGGAGAAATCAAGGCAAGAAAAACCGGCTAAGTTTTCGCTGCCAGATGATCGACGTGATCCCGACTAGCCAGATGATCCACCACTACCAAAAGGTAATCAATTACACATTATTATTGCAAATGATTAGTGTTTCCGTAGAGAAAATAACAACCTTATTTAATACTTATTTCAAATATACCAATTTACAGAAAAAACCAATCCAGCAATTAATAATATAAACGCATTTGAAAAAACTACTTTCTTGATGTAGCTACTTACTCTGATTTTTTTTTCTTCGTTCTGTAAAATCCCGAGGTTAACAGTAGAGTCATAAACACATATAATTCTAGCTACTAGTTTCAAAGTAGTTATATGTTACTTTATTTGCCATAAAATGTTCCTTCATCTAGCTAAAACCTGTACAATCACAATGCTTGATTAGTTACGGTGAAAACAGCTTAGCTAAAAACGACCAACTAAATTAATAAAGTTACTCGTTAAAATAGTTTCTATAACGGGAAAAAAATTTATTCTACACTTATTTTACTTGTGTAAGTGAGAGTTGTCAGACCGGGGTATGCCTGATATAATCTTGCATAAAGCCATAGAAAACTGTTATTAAAACAATATATGAATAATTGGTAAAAGGTGTAATGAACTATTGAGTCAATAAAACAATTGCATTTATTTCATTTTCTACTGTTATTCAAAAACAGTTTTATTGCGTCTTGGCTGTCTTCTTATTTCTCTTCTTGTTCCTCCTCTTTTTGGGCGGCTGATCCAACTGAGCGAAAAAGTTTCCTTCAGTCTTCTTCTGTACCTTCTTATTTTTCTTCTTGTTGATTTTTTTAGGTTCTTCAACTCCATTATCAATAATCTGATTAGGTTCTTCTATTTTTGCCTTCTTGTGTTTCTTGAATCTCCTGCAACAACGATCAAGTGAGTTTATTCGAAAAAAAAGATGAATTAATTCATTTAAAATATAAACATCTAACAACTTACATTTTGCTGGTTTCGTTTCTTCCCGCCTCTATCACCTCTATTTGCTCTCCTTCCTCCTCATCTCTCATTCTTTTACCACTGAACTGGTTGAAATTATCCTGGCTTTCGTATTTCTGAACATTCAACATGGACTGGTCATTTTGCTTCTCCAACGATTCGAAGAATTTCACCATCGGCATCGACTCCTTCTTTCGCTCGTTCTGAAACAGCAACAAAAATTAAACAGCTACAATAATTGTTTTGTATTTAATACAAATTAAATTTGAATAATTGTCGTCTCAAATAGAAAAAACATCTCTGCTCACGCTTCAAACTGTCGTTTAAAGTAAAGTAACCTAATTAGTGAAAGTATGATTTTAGGTTCACTTTCAGTTGAAGATTACAGACATTTCAATATCTATAATTTTCTAATATTTAGCTAGCTACCTCCCAGTCTGCTACTTTCTTGACATCTTCAAGTTGGAAAGCAAGATGTTTCTTCTTCTCATCAATATAGTCTGACTGAAGAGTAGCATTCGCATACAGCTGCTTTATGAAGCCCTGGCAGAAGGGTTCCTTTCTCTTCACAGATTTCTTCAGCTGGAAGGAAAATATTGAAGGTTGATGAACAGTAAACAAATTCCTAAAACATAAAATTTATAATATATCACTCTAATAATTGAAGTTGATAATTCATATAATACTACAATGAGTAGCGTCGACCGGGGAATTCCACCGCACTCAAGAGTATCGGGGTAATTAATCTCACCCGTTTTTAACAGTGAAGGAGTAATAATTTCGGAAAACCGATGATTACACCATTAAAAATATCGCGATTTCTTCTGTAAATATAGTAACCTTTATTAAATTTTGTTAGATGAAAGAATAAAATAATTTAGAGTAAACAGTAGAGTGGTTTTTTCACCCAATAAAATCTTTCAGTTTTTACAAAAATCCCGCAACTTTAAGAGTAATTTTGGGGGTTAATAATCATACCCCTTGCTTGCCCTGGTTATTGTAAATATAGTCATTATATATAATATGTATTATTAATTAAAATGTTTATTCATGATTGCATCGCACTATTGGGGCAAATAATCGCACTGCAATTAATACCCAAAAAGTGCGAGGCAATTACCCCAATTTTCAGTAATAGTCGATCGCGTTGTGTTTTACTAATAAATAACGAACTATAAGAGAAAAAAGGTTGAAATTTGGTTAATATCATTATCAAAGTGAGATCTTAAGATGGTGTAAGTATCAAGTTACTACCTTGCTTTTTTTTATGCTAGATCAAAGTTTGCGATAGAGTGCGATGGAATAATACCCGATCGACGCTATATTCAATTCAAGAAATTACTGCTCTCAACGAGAGTTCACCCCCGGCTACTACTTCTATGTCTCACTATATTCCTGCTGGCAAGGTACAGTCATCCTCTTTCGCACTTTCATTTCTTCAGATTTCCATTTCCTTATACCATTCAAACACAAAATCTTTCTTTCCCCATGCGTATATGTATATGCCCGATCCGTTCTAGTTCTCTCTTTCAATCTTCAACCTTACACTCTTCACATTCATTCTCATCCAGACTTCCGCCATGTTCTCCACATCTGTCACAGTGATTGTCTCTATTCTGTTATTCTAAACATATCTGTTACATTTGTCCATCCATTTTAGTAATCTGTCAGTATCTTTAATGTATCACATCCTCGAATGTCAGTCATACTGCAAGCTGGTCTTCACAAATCTCTACTAGTAGCGCTTGCGCTCTCTTCACTCCCCATCTTCCAAACCAAACTCAAGCTCCTTCATTACCCCCCTTCATTACATTCACTTCCTCATTCATACTAACAATTGTCGAGTCATTTGCAAACAAAGCACTCCTCAGTCTAATATTCACTGCTACCGTAACACTATCCTTCCACACTTTCACACCAGCAAATGACCAGAGCACTCAGGCGGAGCCCAAGGGACGCCATCCCCCTTATATTCCATTCACAACAGACAGCTTCAGGATAGAGCCCCTGGGGCAGCTAGCAACAAAAAAATTCAAATATAATAGGTAGGTACTCACATTGATGATAGCAGGCATCACCAACCCAGCGAAATTAATCTTGTGAGAGATACTCGCGAGATACTTAACAATTTGCAGCATTGTCTTATTGAGGAGTGACCGCATCGCAGTGTGGCATTTGGATTCACTTTCGGAAACCTTCAATGTGCAGTCCCAATTTGGTGTCTTAATAATTGTGGACTTAGACTTTTCATCTTTTACTTCCTTTATGGGTTTCACCTCCGTGAACACATTCATCAAGAGTGGAAGAACTGGGATGAAAACACCGGTTCTTGAACTGAGCTCTGTCAGCATGGCAGAAACGTGTAAAATAAGAGGATGATATCTGGGCGTGGGCTGCAGCTTGAATGAATTAAGACACAATTCAATCAACGGGTGTACAAGGGGGTCCAAGTCATCATCAGGACAGTTCATAGAGAGCATCATGCACCACAAATGCAGACTGTGAAGAAACTGCCAATTGTACACAGTTTGGTATTTCATATTTGTCTTTTTCTTGCTCATGGCATTCCTGAGTACATCAGCCAACTGTCTTATGTGAACAAAGCAGTGCTTGTATGCCAAATTTTTATCCAGGCCGTACAGTTCACACATGGATAACCTCATCAAATGGATACTACCCAAGTTAGATTGAGATGTGAACCTACAGTTCTTGGTAAAAGCTCTGTACATTTTCTGAAACAATAAAGTGATAGGGCTAGTTAGTTACAAATATGTATTATTTAGTAACATCCACTTTAAATTAAAATCGAGCCTCAATATTATTGCATTCCAAAATTGTACCATTTCTTAGTTTTGATAAAAATAAGAGTTTCAACAGTTGGGGATAGCTAAAAATGAGTAATGTAAAACAAATTTTAATTCTACTTCTTTCTGCTTAATTGGTCTTCACTTCTAATAACTCACATCAAGGGTGAAGTCGAGAAACTTTGTATTCATGAGTTTAACCATTCGGAATATGGCTACAAAAGCCCGCACTCTGAGCTTCTGACTGCCTGTGCTCCAAATAGCAATGAGGTCCATTACAAACTCTGCTCCTTTCTTGGGCTGGCCCTTGAAGCAGCTAATTAGGGGCAAGATTCCTTTTTCCAAAACCACAGTCTTCAATTTACTGTCAGTAACGCAGTGTAGTAGCTAGGAAAGAAAGTAAAGTGGATTGAAGATATTGAAATAAAAAGGTAAATATTAAGTAATTCTACTCTTTTCAGTACAAATTTGGATCAAATTCAGTATTCGAAAAAAATTGTCAGTTGAAATTATTAAAAACTAATTTAATGAACAGTTAGGTGGGTTACTCACTTGGATCTAATTCAGTAGTACAAAAAGCATTGTCAGTTGAAGTTATTAGGAATTAGCTTGATTTATCTACAGTTAGGTGGGTTACTCACTTGGATTAAATTCTGTACATAAGTTTTGATAGGTGGTGAAAGTTTTTTAAACTTTTTAGAAGAAGACATCAGTGAAAGGCTCCGAATTTTGAGCATCTTACAAAGAGCTTCTGGCACGCTTTCCAGGCACACTGTCACCAACTTGTTGAAAACTGTCAAATAATAGATAAATAGAATGCAAGCAACTAATGAAGCAATTTGAAAATAGCTAGAGAGTTAGCTTCTAAGGCTATTGCTTAGAATGTAAGCAATAGTGCTAAAAATTAGATAAAGCATTGAGGGCCGTACACACATAGGGGTTTTTCAGTCTTTCCACCAGACTTCAAAGCTCCTCCTACTTTTCCCCCGAGAATATAAGAAAAAACGACATAACTAAAATCAAATAATAATTAAATCGTTTTTTCTTATATTCTCGGGGAAAAAGTAGGAGGAGCTTAGCAAAAGGACTGGTGGAAAGACTGGAAAAACCCTACGTGTGTATGGCCTTTTATATAGCTACAAATAAAATCAAAATGAAATTACAGAATAAGTCTCTCGATGCTGCACTTTTTACGCTCTAGGAAAATTGTTCCACTTGAAAACATTTCCATCGTATTCAACTTCTGCATATAGCTCCTTTGCATAAATCATTATGAAAAGAGAAATTCAAAATATTTAAGAATTGTACTGTTTAAGATGGATAAATAGCTACAGGGAACAACAATCTTAGAGCTTTAGAAGAATTTAGGTAGCTACTGAGCTTTAAAATAATGTAATTTGAATAATGTAGCTACCATATATCTGTAGGTAGCTAATAGCTAAATTCATAACCTGTATATTATTTTCCTAAATAGACTAGTTCTCCCTTCCCTCTTCAGTAATTCATGTAATTAGCTTCTATTATTTATTAGTTTGATTTGAAAATTTATTGAGATTAGTAAGAACATTCAATACCACATTATATTGGTCATTGAGAAAAGATAGTCTCCACTCATGTGAGCATTGAGAGAGGAAGTGACCACTTTCTGTATTTTTTGGGTTTTCTGTAGCTATTTTTATCGATTTTTGTGAATCTCTTCTTTTTCCTGATTTCCCTATCTTTTTCTGCTTTTTCAATTTTTGTCATAATTTTTCCTGCTTTTGGTTTATTCCGGACTTGAGTTTTCCAGATTTTCATTTTTTCGGGAATCTTGGTTTACCGAATGTTTTTTTTTTAAATAGCTAGCTATAAAAAAATTCACATTTTAGTTTACTATTGGATTTTTGATTTTACAGTTTCAGATTCTGTGTTTTATTTTCAAATTTTTTGGCATTTTGAATTTTTATAATAGCTACTACTTAGCTAAAGCGTGACAAACTGACAAATCTCCCACTCCTGTTAAAAAATTGAACTTAAATAGTCAGGCAGCTACTATTAGGATTAACCACACATTAAAATTGAATAAAGAAGAGATAAATTAGATATTATTTTCTCACCATCAGGAGACTTGACTTTGAAGTTTTTGTTTGTGTCTTCTTGACAGTTGATGCTGTTGATTGAAGTCATAAGTCCTTTGGATATGTTGAGGAAAGCTTCAAGTGGTCTGTGAACAAAATGTAGCTAAACTGTTAATTCATACGTAATTCAACAAAGGAAATTACAGTAGCTACAACTCCTCTATAATGAAGTCATACATAGTGAACCATTATGAATAGTGGAATACAGAGTAATGAAATACCCCCATATAATGCAGAACTAAACAGTTTTCTAGATCTTTTGTTCCAGCTTCTGTGGTCCTTTGGAACTCATTGAACGATAGTATGTTTGCCGGTGGTAATGTTGGAGCTTTTAAATCTGAGGTCAACAAATTCCATTTAGCTTGACCTTGGCTATCTTTTTTTTTTCTTCTTCTCTTCCTTTTAGCCAGCTGGCGAATCACTACGGGGGTCTGTGTGACTTGTGGGGTTTGCTCTTTCCCTGTAGAGTTCGCTCTAGCTTTTTTTTTTTTTTTAATAATAATAATAATTAGCTAGGTCAGCTAAATTTACCATCAATTACTATCTTAGCTATATTTAACACAACACTACCAAGCAGACAAATTGACCACTTTTTATTATTCAATTAGCTAATCTGAAGATTTTATTGGAGAAACTTCATCTTGCTGCTTAATACAATTTAGAACAAAATGGTGACCATCTTCAAGACTCTTCGCATATGATTTATTTCAAATAGTTATAAGAAAAACTAGGGACCCACCGGCGGGTCCCTTCACAGCACAGGACAAGTCAAGAGGACCATACCGGTAGGTCTCTTCCAATGAAACATGTTAATAAGAAGGAATATGTTCAAACTGCCATCAACCAAACATCATACCTCATGGGTTTTTGATTACACATATTTTTCAAAATAGACTTACTAAATTGTTTAGTAGAAACGGAGAATAAATATTCACAAAAAAAATAAACTCACTTAGGTTCTTGTAGCTGCTTTTCCCACTGCTCAACCAATTTAAGAGTTATTTCAACAGCTCTGCCACTCTTGCTTAAAATTTTAGAAATTTTATCTTCTTCACCAGAGAGGCTCCCATCTGAATCATCCTAAAATGGAAACATTATGATAAAAAAGAACATTTGGTAGATAAACTATACTTGAACTTTTGGCATCTCTAGTTTTTAACAACTTATTTGCTTTAACTAGCTATGTTCATTGTTTTAATGTTCAATGAAAGAAAGTTAAATATATGTAGTGTTTGAACAATTGCGAGATTAAAAAGTAGATTAATAAACTTATAGGTAAAAGGAAGAAGTAATTAATAGAGCAATAAATATTCAACTAGGGAATAAAATTGTTAAAAATCTACCAATAAAACAATGAACACAATTGAAGACTGGATAAGTTATTTTTAAAAGGAAAATTATAAAATATATAATTATAAAATATAAATCTAGTAGAATATACACTCAACAATGCCTATATAGCTATGTTTACTTACATCATCTTCTTCATCACTTAATTCACCTCCTGAATCATCATCTTCTTCCATTGAGACATCACTTTCTCTACAATTTTCAACTGCAAGAGTAGAATTACTCTCATCTTCATCACTTTCTTCTTCAACATCACTATCTTCTTCTTCAAGTGTATCATCATTTTCATCTTCAACATCACTTTCTTCATCATCTTCTAAAGTACCATCATTTTCATCTTCAACATCACTTTCCTCTTCATCATTTTCTAGAGTACCATCATTTTCATCTTCACCATTTTCAAGAGTTCCATCATTTTCATCTTCATCATCACTTTCTTCTTCATCCTCTTCTAGAGTACCATTATTTTCATCTTCATCATCACTTTCTTCTTCACCATTTTCAAGAGTTTCATCATTTTCAAGAGTACCATCAATTTCATCTTCATCATCACTTTCTTCTTCATCATCTTCTAGAGTACCATTATTTTCATCTTCATCAAAAATATCTTCAACATCACTTTCTTCCTCACCGTCCTCCATTTCAACGTCAGAAGCATCCTCAACATCGGAGTCCTCTTCATCATCAGAAACATCTTCATCTACAGAGAAGTCCCCATTTTCCTCACTGTCATCTCCATGTCCATTTAAATCAATTTCTTTACTGTTCTTGATTAAATTGTAAAAAGCAGGATCTTCTTTCTTGAGTTTTTCAAGATAATCTTTTCCACTTACATTTGGCTTCTTGGATGGCTTCTTCATTTTGATAATTTTAGATCGTTACCTATTTTAAATCTGTTGATAGAGCACAGAATATGATTAGGTAACAATTTCATAGCCAAGTTGGGGTCAAACGAGATATATACCTAACTAACCGAAAAATTAATCATAAACTAGTCTGAAATAATGCATACCTATGCAAAATGCACATTGAATTAGAACACGTTACATTTGAAATTACATACACATCTGAATGAATTCTGATAAACAATGAAATTAATAGGGTTGTTTAATTTCATTGCTTCCACATAGAGCTAATTATTATAAAAGCATCAGTCACAGTGGAAAAAAAGAACATGAATGCTAGATTAAAAATATAGCTTCAGAGTAAAACTTAACAATATTGTTAAATTTTCTTAAATTCAATTCAAATATTCCACTCTCGTACTATTTTATGTAGGTCAAGATACTATATTTACTGTCAATTAATCTCTTTTAGTGCAATATAAAGTATTCAAATGAAGGGCAACTAAATATAAGAAAAATCAATTTAAAAATACCCATTCCTAGTTCCCGTCCCTAAATCAAATAGGGACGTGAACTAGGAAGGAGGGTATTAGGATTGGTTCCTAGTTTGCGTCCCTAAATGAAATAGGGACATGAACAAGGAATTTACCCAAAATTGGGTCTAATATCCAGAGATTGTGCCACTCTGTATTTAGTTGAAAAAATCCACCAACAATTTCCAATAAATTGGCTGGCCTACAATCATCTTGCACATTTAGCCACTGAAAATTAATGGTAACATAGGAATAAATAGCTAAATATCCACCGACTTTGCCAGAATATTATTTTCAAAAGGGAAAAAATTCCAGCGGCAAGTTGGTGGAATTTACCATGAAATGGAGTCTGGAAGATAGGGAATAATCTTAGATATCTTTTATCATATTACTTGCTAGTAAGTTGATGATTAGCTATGTTAAATTAATATCAATTTACATACAAAGCATGTGAACAAAAAATTAAACATACGAGTAACCATGGATGATAGTCCAATGGAATTAATGTTTTCTAGGAACCAACTGAAAAAGTTAAATTGTATACTATCATTTTACTACTAATATTAAATTAGTTTATTTTCAATAAATCATTTTAAAATATGATAAAATCAATCACAAAATAAATTCCATATAAAATCATACCTAAACTTTCATAGCTACACTAACTTTTTGAAATAAGTTGATGTATTAATTAAATCTCATTTTAATTCAATTAGTGATATATAATACAAATTCCTATGTCCCCTTTTGAATATTGTTTACTTTTGCAATGGGAAGGGGAATCTTCATGCTCCAGTAATTACGAACATCATTTTTGTCAATTCGTTAGCATCAGCCTGAAATTGGAAAATCAGTAACTACACCTTTATTTAATAATAGTGAAAAAAACATCAAAAGATTCCCCATGCGTCAGAAAGCAGCGGTGCATAAACTTGGAGCTGTATGATGGACCTCATTTAACTTGATACTTATACGATTGGCTGATCTATTAATATGACTACCGCAATTTAATTTTGATCTTATAAACGCTTCTGTACAGCTACATGTACTCATTTGCTGCAAATTTGTCTAGTTTTCTCCCATCAGACAGCCTACGATGTTTCAGTAGCTATCAATCCGTAAACTAAGTGTTTTAATAAATGTAGGAAAGTGAGTTAACGGGCTTCCACATCCCAGAATCCTCGCTGGTCATATTAAGCTGTAATTTCTGGACGAAAAAGAACTCACCATCCTCTGTTGCCTTGTTCAGACGACACAGACTTAAACCTAACCAAAATAAATTGGCATGGCTGACACAATATATTTTGGTGCATATTATCACATACAGTAGGTAAAGGGAGGAATAAGGAGGTTACAGAAAACAGACAGGATGGGAAAGGAATAAGTGCTCTAGCACCTACTACTAATCAACAGATAGCATCGGGACCCAAAGGATGCCACTCCTATAACATATTCGAGATCCCAGATCTCAAAAATGCCCCTGGGGATAATTTAAAAATTAATTTGTAGGAAGCTATTGAAACACTCAATAATCAGTCAAAATGTATATAGGTCAAGTTATGACAGGAGTGGGCATAACATCTTCCTCTCTCTTCCTCTTTCCGCTATACTGAACATTTGGTTGCTCCAAAGATTTCAGAAACTTGGGCATCGGCATCTGTTCCTGTTTGCGCGTGATCTGAAAGAACAAAAAAAGATTAATGTGGCTGCGATAATTGGATTATGTTGTTTTCAAGAACTATGCTAGCTATTTGTATTAATTACGCTATAAAATTAGAACAATAATAATTGTAGCAGCCTTTAAGGCTTGTTCACACATCAGCACTATCCATGAAGTGTCCTCTCAGTGCTTCTTAAAGCACTGAGAGAATGCGGTACTGAGTCTGACAAGTGTGAACGCGTTGGTTGAATTGGAAGTAACGATATTATTTTTTAATGGACACTGAAGCATCGAGAGGACACGTCCCAAAAATCAGACTAATGTCTAATAAAAACAAAAATATACAACCGCTCATGGTTTGAACGGCTGAGTGAAAGAGACACCTTTCATTTTATATTTTACTAATAGTATATCTAAAGTAACAAATGGCTATAAAAATTAAAGAATAGCTACCTCCCAGTCTGCTACTTTCTTGGAATCTTTAAGTGGGAAGAGAAGATGCTCTCTCCTTTCTTCAATATATTCGCACTGAAGAGTAATCTTAGTGAGCAGCTGCTTTACGTAGCTCTGGCAGAAAGCTTCCTTTCTCTTCTCACATTTCTTCAGCTGGAATGAAGGTTGCATTAGATGAACAATAGTTAAATTCGTAAAGCATAATATCTAGCTCTAATATAAGACAATCGTAAATAGTAATACAGATATAATATTTCTCATAGAACTATTATGAAAATATGAACATAGTCATCAAGGTGACCTAGGAAATAGACCACTGAAGTTATGGCAGGTCCGTTCCAACTCAGCCCATCAGGAAAATATTCCTATATTATTCAATGGGGATAAAAGTGAGGTTCATTAACTTTAACTAATCCTAAGAGAATTTTTAATTCGATATTTGAATAGCTACCTAATATCTAACAACATTCACTGCTGTAAAGTTTATTGATATAAGTTATGAAATAAAAAAGTTACAAGTATTCAGAGACGTTTTAGGTGGTCCTATCAAGAGGCTGTGATGCGTCTTGCTCCAAAGAGATGAGCAAAAGCACCACAAAACCAATCGAAGCGACAGGTACTGAACACTAACGTGAAATTGACAACGGAAAACGTCTTAAAGAACTCGTAACTTTCTTATTTACAGCAATTAATGCAGTTAGATATTAGGTATTCAAATATCGAACAAAACTTCTCCAAGATTCAGATAATAATGAAAATCTCTTATATCCCTGTAAGAATAACAGGAATAGCTTGCTGAAATGCAGAGTAGGAAACTTGGAATGCTGTAGCTTTTACTTTAGCCCTGTATGAATCATACTGTCTATCAGTGGGTCTGTTCTGGTAAGCAGGACTGATAATGAGGGATGCTAGTGGTCTTTAGCAACTAGCTTTGTTTTCTGGATTTAGCTAGTTACATTAGCTACCTACAAAAAACTTTAATTTCTTCTATCATAGGTAGGTACTCACATTGACAATAGCAGACAAAACCATCTCAGGGAAACCAATCGAGTGAGATATACTGGCAAGATACTGAACAATTTGCAGCATTGTTTTCTGGAGGAGTGACCGCATAGCCGAGTGACACTTGAATTCACTATCGGAAACCTTCAAAGTGCAGTCCCAATTTGGCGTCTTGTTGCTTGCAGAATTTGACTTCTCATCTTTGTCTTTCTTGGTGACTTTCACTTCAGTGAACACATTCATCAGGACTGAAAGAACTGGGATGAAGATACCAGTGCTTGAACTGAACTCAGTCAATATAGCAGCAATGTGTAACATGAGAGGATGGTATCTGGGTATTGGCTTTAAGTTGATTGCTTCAAGAGCCACTTCAATCACCGGGTGTACAAGGGGGTCCAAGACATTGTCAGGGCAGTTCATTGAGAGCATAGTGCACCACAAATGCAGACAATGGACAAACTGCCAACTGTACACAGTTCGGAGTTTCTTGTTATAGACTGCAGCTTTCAAAAGTGGAATGTAAGCAAAACCGTGCTTGTACGCCAAATTTTTATCCAGACTATACAGTTCACATATGGATAACCTCATCAATTGGATACTACCCAAGGTAGATTGAGATGTGAACCTACAGTTCTTTGTATAAGCTCTGTACATTTTCTGAAATAAGAAAGTCATAGTTAGTTACAACGATTATTATAATTTAAAGTAGTGATCAACTTATTATAACTCAATATTATTTCCAAATAGTGCTATTTATTGAGTGTTGATGAAAATAATGAATGCCAACATTTGGTGGATAGCAAAGGGTATTTAAACAGACTATTTTAACTTAACATCTTTCTGCTCAATTGGTAATTACTATGTTTGTGGAAGTATGCTATAAAAATCATAGATTATGAAAAGATTAGACATAGAGACGGAGAGAAATAATATCCTAATATCTATGGTATAAAATCACATTGTTTCAATCCTAGTAATCACATAGACTTCAAATAACTCACATTCAGGGTAGTGTCGAGAAATTCTGCATTCATGAGTTTAACCATTCGGAATATTGCTTTAAAAGCCAGTTGTCTGAGCTCAAAAGTGCCTGTGCTCCATATGGTGATCAGATCTGATACAAACTCTTCTCCCTTTTGAGGCTGACCTTTGAAGCATTCTATTAGGGGCAAGATTCCTCGGTTTAACACCTCAGCCTTATGTCTACTGTCAGTAACACAGTTCAGCAACTGGGAAAGAGAGTAACGAGTTTTTATTATAAAAGATTGTATCTAAAGGAATTCTACAAGGGAAAATTACGAATTATCGGTATAAAGGAATTCTACTAGGGTAAATTATGAATTATCGGTCAATGCAGGTATCATGGATACCAATTAAAATTAAAATAAAATAACAATTATAATATAGTTTTTTCTAATATGACCGAAGATGTGAAACTGACCGATAATTTGTAATTTACCCTAGCTATTTTCTGTACTTATTTGTATTAAACAATAAAGAATTAATTTATAAAGAATTAATTTAATTTACAGTCAAGTGGGTTACTCACTTGGATTAAATTCTGTACATAGGTTTTAATAGCTGGGGAAAGTTTTTTGAACTTTTTAGAAGAAGACATCATTGAAAGGTTCCGAAGATTGAGCATCTTATGCAGAGCCACTGGCACCTGAACTAGGCACACTCTCGCCAACTTGTTGAAAACTGTCAAATAGTAGACAATTAAATAGGTACTGAAGCAAGGAAATATTTCAGAATATCAGGATGGGGTCTGAATGACAGGATAAATTGGAATTAATCTTACCAACTGGAGTCATGACTTTGACGTTTTTGTTTGAGTTTTCTTGACAGTTGATGCTGTTGATTGATGTTAGAAGTCCTTTGGATATGTTAAGGAAAGCTTCTAGTGGTCTGTGAACAAAATGTAGCTAAACTGTTAATTCATACATAATTCAACAAAGGAAAAATAGACGATAAGCTACATCGCTATTAACTAGGTTTAACATTACATAATTTTTAAAATAGTACACACCAACATACAAAATTGATTAGTAGAAACTGAGACTAAATTTTCACACAAAAAATAAACTCACTTAGGTTCTTGTAGCTGCATTTTCCACTGGTCAACCAATTTAAGAGTTATTTCAACAGCTTTGCCATTCTTGCTTAAAATTTTAGAAATTTTATCTTCTTCAACATCTGAATCATCCTAAAATGGAAACATTATGATAAAAAAGATGTAGGAAATAAGAAACTTTGACAGAAAAACCAAACTTGAACTTTCATCAACTAGCTATTTGTGTTTGAACAATTGTGAGATTAATAAATAGAGCAATGAACGTACAGCCAAAGGAAAATGTAATTAATAGCGCAAAATTATTTAGCTAAGTAGATAGATAAATAAAACGAGAGTAGTAATTAATGGTAGATAGCTAACAGCTATATGAAATTGTTATATGAAGTAAATTCCAGAAAAATCTACAAACTTCAGTAAAAGATTGCATTGCATCTAAACTTACATCATCATCTTCATCACTCAGTTCACCTCCTGAAACATCATCTTCTTCCATTGAGACATCACTTTCTCGACCATTTTCAACTGCAAGAGTAGAATTACTCTCATCTTCATCACTTTCTTCAAGAGAAGCATCATTTTCATCACTGTCTATTTCTAGTGTGGCATCATTTTCATCACTTTCTTCTTCAGCATCAGAATCATCCTCCTCAACATCATCGGAAACAACTTCATCAACAGAGAAGTCTCCATTTTCCTCACTGTCATCTTCATGTTTATTCAATTCAACTTTTTTACTCTTCATAATTAAATTGTGAAGTGATGGATCTTCTTTCATGATTTTATCAAGAATATCTTTTCCATTGGAAAGGGAATTTTGTTTCTTGGATGGTTTCTTCATTTTCATAATTATAGAGTTACCTAATTACTATTTTAAATCTGTTGATAGAGCATAAAATATGATTAGCTATGAATGGAATGAGCAGTTAAAAAAACACAACATGTTTGAGTTTGTTTCACACAATAGCCATATATGTTGAGACCACCATTTGATAAAAAAGTTTTTTTAAAGGCCCCCTGCCAGAAAAAGCAGCCCTTCTCTAAATAATTAAAAAGAAAGAGAATGTACTGTTGTGCCTGCTCAGCTTTTAGATACTGTTGCACTAATCTGGCAACTTTCCTGCCACCAGTGCCATACACAGTGGAGTGGATCGTTTTTTAACTTTTTCAAGTCAGGATTTCTAAATTCTAATAGTGCGATTTTTTTATCTTTATGAAATAGTAGGGCCCCGGGTCAACATCTTCATCACACCTAAATATTTTAACAATAACCAAAAAAGGATTTTTTTAAATCAAGTAAATATAGTATTATTCAGTTTGTAATATCATAAAATTTATACTAGAATAATATACTAAGTTAAGTGTCAAAACTTGCAACACCAGAGCATTTCAACATCATCTCTCTCAAACACCTCCCAAAAACATGAAAAACAAAAAGTAATGATGATTTTTCTTATATAGCTATAGCTATTAATTATTTTATTTTTCAAATATTCTAACTGCTAATTACTCCTGCTTATTTAAAACCCATCAAGTGCAAAGTACAGTTCTTAATTAGTCTCATATTCATAAAACTACCTATAACACACCACGGGGAGGTGCTTGTATGACGAACATAGGAATAGATAGCTAAAAATCCAATAACTATGCTAGAATATTATTTTCAAATGGGGAAAATTCCATTGACAAGTTGGTGGAATTTACCATGAAATACAGACTGCCCACTTGATGAGAAGATGGACATAAGTAGCCACATGTAACTCTTTTTAATGTAGATATTTGGCTTCTTAGTGAAGGGTTCACTGTTGAAACATCATTATGTTTCATGTCTGATGTATGTGCATCCTTCATGACTATTCTTTGAGCGAACTAACAGTTAATTACAGTTTTTTCAACGTATTTCACCCCCCAGGCCCCTCAACTTTTAGCATACTTTGAAACATGGATTTGTCTCACAGTCTGAACTCCAGCCATACTGCAGAATATGGAACATTTTTCCAAGACTCTTTGCAACAAATCTGAGCTTAATTTTAGAAATAGGAGTTCTCTGCGGGAGATCATGAATTAATTTCAGTCTGCAAAGTGTGTCAAATCTGTCTCCAAGGACCAAAAAGACCAGAATTTTCTAAAATGTTTCCAATAATAACATGTTAAGGGGACCGTCCCCAAAATTTTGAAAAATATTTATTATTGAAGTTATGGTTCTGAAACTTTGTATGTATATATAAAATTGAATTATCTATTGTTTTTGTTCGTGACATTTTTTCTATTAGACCCATAGAAAACGAGTTATTCGAATTTCGAACAAATTTTGAACTATTTCAAAAAACAAAGTCCCTGGTTTTTGGTTGAAGCTAGAGCATTGCGGTTTTTTGCATTCGATACTCCATACTGATATCTACAATATGATTTTCTTCGATTTTCGATTTTCGAATGGGTTTTCTAAATTTAGACTTTTTCATAAAAAGTAAACAAAAAAAAAATGTTCCATATTCTGCAGACTCAAGTAATGAAGCATGTCCAAACTCGCCATTTTAATGGCGAGTTTGTGACTGTTATTTTGAGCCCTTCAATTGCAAATGGCGAGTTGTATCTATTTTTCTCCTATGCTACTGTCCAAGTAAAATAGTATGTCTCATAAACTCGCCATTTGTCTCTCCAGCTCTCTCCAAAATTCAACAAATTCTCTCCAAAATGATCAAATTTTCATAAATTCTCTCTAAAATAACATTGTAACATAGGAGAAAAATAGATAAAACTCGCCATTTGCAATTGAAAAGCTCAAAATAACTGTCACAAACTCGCCATTAAAATGGCGAGTTTGGACATGCTTTATTACTTGGATGCTACAATGTTATTTTGGAGAGAATTAATGATAATTTGATCATTTTGGAGAGAATTTGTTGAAATTTCAAATTTGGAGAGAGCTGGAGAGACAAATGGCGAGTTTATGAGACATACTATTTTACTTGGCTGCAGACTGGCAGAATATCCAGCCGGCAGAATGTGCCTCTTCTCCCGTGGAGATTTTGATTTGAGAGACAGTTATTCTCTGACTCTCAGCAGCAGATTCAGAATCTCCCGCAGCTAAATTAATGGTAACATAGTAATTAATTCAATATCTCCCGCAGAGATCTCCAATTTCTAAAATTCAATCAAAATCTCCCGCAGAGAGTCTTGGGAAAATGTTCCATATTCTGCAGACTGGCAGAATATGGGAGATATTTGGGATATTCTCTCCAAACAATTTAAAATTAAATCCTATATATATACATTAATTTTGCATGAACACTTCTGAATTAATCCCTATATATACATTAATTTTGCTAGTTACAAACAGAATAAGAGATCTCTAAGAACAAATAACCAGTTTCTGCAGACTGGCTTGGGGGCCAGACTGGAAAACATAAATTCTAACAGAGTTACTCCTAACTTCATGCATTCCCATTAGTGATGTTTATCATCACAACAAGCCCAATTCTTGAATTCTGAAGCATAAAAGACTTATTTTACATTAGTTTTCACTGCGGAGTTGAAATTTATAAAATAACTTACTGATTTCTGCATTTTTTAGGGTTAAAATGAGTAATTTTTGTTTATTCTAAATTCCTAACAGAGTTACTAGTCAATCTGAAATGAGTTAATATTCCACTCTGGCAGTTGGGGGTTGGTCCATTATGTTTACATGCTTGATGCTCCCAATTTTCTAATTAATTCTTATGTTTACAAATTACATTTAATTATTGGAGACTTTTTAGAGAATTCTGGTCATTTAGGAGACAAATTGTCCTCAAATTAAAATCTTGGAGACAGACTCAGTCACTCACGACAGATTTGCCACACTTAGCAGACTGGCTGAGACTGCCACTGGTAGGTATGTTTTCATAGGTTACAGCCTTACAGGTATAAATTATTTGGTTACATATTAATTAGGAACAAATGAAAAGCTAATAACATTTAATACAATTAACAAAAAAACGCGCAAACAGTTCACAATTATTATCTTTTCTAAAGATTAATTAACCCACTAAGTTCAAACGCACACCAGTCTGACGTCAGGCAGACTTTTCTTGATTTTGATTCACCCTAAATTTGCTCATGATACTTGAGATGTGATGTTACTATTAACGTAGTATGTAGCGCAATCTTAATTTAATTATACGTCTCTTGTATTGAATGATTGTTGGTACATATGCTTGCTTTTCTATTTCCTATTGGAATTTTATAGATAAGCTTTGTATAATTGGTCTTCGTTTATGTAATCTCTCCGATTATTAGAAATGTTCCGTTTTTTTAACTGTGTGTGGAAGACCCATAAACTCCAGCCATATAAGCACCGATAATTTGTCCTTTTTTAAACTAAAATCCGTATAGTCACGTATTCTTATCTGGAAAACAATGGAAAATGGACAATTGTGAAGCAAGAACAACTTATTCTATCAGCCAGGATACATTAACTTATAAGGTATGCTACGCTTTGAATTTGATACGAATATTAGAGTACGTCTTCCGCACATAAACAAATACGCACATACGTATGCACAGATTTGACCATGCAACATTAGACAACATACTTTATATACTATAC
The DNA here is from genome assembly GCA_947561585.1 of Caprella mutica. NCBI lineage: Eukaryota > Metazoa > Arthropoda > Malacostraca > Amphipoda > Caprellidae > Caprella > Caprella mutica. The sequence continues at coordinate 66,899 of CANNZV010002108.1, forward strand.
AGCGGGTTAAACACTTTTTGCATGACATCCGTACACTGCTCCACTAACTATGGACAAATCTTTTTATACTATTTAACCAAAATATCCTTATATACTTTTAAAGTAAATATTTAACTAGCTGAATAGTAAATAGAGTAAGTAATGTAATATTGCAGGGTCACATCTGAGCGTTCGTATTTGTTTATGCGCAGAGAAGTCTAAACCTCATAGGTACCAAAGCATTTAGCAAACCTTTTAAAGGTCCCCTCCAAGCAAATATTTTTATTGCCTTATTCAACGAGGCTAATGTTTCTTATAATTTTGCTGCAAACCGCATCGAATTTGGTAGCATATTTTTAATTTTATATGCTTTTAAAGATTTTTATAATCAAAACTCTACAAAACCTATTTTACTTCCGATTTACTAATTTAAGAAATTTCCAGGCTGAATAAAAAGAATGTACACCGCATTTGTTTTGATTGCCAACTATAGGTATTAATTAGGTTTAATAAATCCATTTAATATTCGAGTAAAGGTATAAAATTGAATTAACTTATAATAGAAACGATTATATACTTTTGGAAACAATTAATATCTAAAATAAAGGCTGAAAACGCATTGTTTGTTTGAATCTTCTTCTTGAGCATCAGATTAGTGATTCGCTCAATTGTTGCTCACAAAGTATTAAAAAACTTTAAAAACTAATTATAAAATATATACTGAACAGAATTGTATGCGGTTTGCAGAATAATGATTGTAGACCTTAGTTCTATAATATTATGTTATAAACTCATTTTTTTCCCGGAGCCTGGAGAGGACCTTTAAGTTAATAAATTTTGAGGATAATAAAGTTAATGCTGAATTCAGCCAGTTAAGTCAAATAAAACGAAGTTAAAGCATTCTATTCTAAAAAGAATGAATATCATAACTTGTTTCTATTTAAAAATAATTATCACGGGTAACCGAAGAGTCTTTCACAACAAAACTGCAATCATATCTTGATATGAACCTGCGCAATACTCTACCTTGTAGTTAATATACCTTGATATCACTTATCAGCATAATAAAATTTGGATTGATATTGTGGATAAAACTGGATTTTAAAATAAAGTACATACTAAGAATTGTAAAGTTTTAATTATTTTGTCCAACCAATGTAATATAGATAACTTTTTTAACAATAAATTGGAAAGCCTCGGCTTTCTTTTGGTGCTTTTCATATTTCTTAGCTGTTCTCCATTCAATTTAGAATCTATAAATTACCTTCCTGCAAACATATGTCCCAAACTACTGAATTGTTACAACCGGTACCTATCCATAACTCCTGAGTTATGAAGCACTCAAGTAATGAAGGACCTAAAGTATGAAATGCACATGAGTTATGAAGTATTTTTTTTCTATGTTTAAATTATAGAAAACTATATATGGCAAGAATTTCATCCTGGTTATTCCTCAAAGCTATAGTTTTCTCCAAGATTTTAGTCATAGAAAACTATTAGTGCAACCATGATATGAATTGGTTCGGAGTTATGAATGAATCAAGTTGAATTTGTGAATATAGCAACTAATTTTCATCGGCGAATGCCACATTAAATTTTTATGAAATCACCGCATTCAGTTTAGAAATTCAAAGTGAGTGCACTGGAGGACCTTCTTCCAGCAGGGCCGATCATCACCATATAGTAAACTTGGATGCAACTTGTTCTTACAACGAGCAATTAATTGAAATATCGAAAATTGTTCTAACTTTTGATAAAAAAAATATGCTTAAAAGCTATGTTTGAATGAATGATAATACTGTGATTAAAGAGCTTCATTTCATCAGTTTAAGTCCTTCCTCTTTAGATATAAGTAATCTGGAAACAAGAGGACTCCCCTCATGTTCAGCTATGGATGGGAGTGAACGAACTTCACGATTCTTTGAAGAATTTATATCTATGATTTTGAGACATCGGAGTATAGAATCGGTGGCAGGCAAAAATTATTGTTACTCCACTTTTATTACTAATTTAAAACATCGACTTTGAAACCACATTTTTTTATTTCAGTTGGGGTTTAACGTTTGTTTCGGCCATATCGCTAACGTAAAAAGGAATTTAATACAAGGGACCCAAAGAATGAGTTAGAAAGGAAAGTGGCTCCATGAACAAAGTCACCTACCACCGTCGGAGACTTTAATAATGGATGCAAAAAAGCAACTCCGTGAATGCAGTCACTTACCAAGGAATAAAGCCATTACAAACTTTACCCAATTCTGAAATGTAAGATCTCTTAGTTGAAGAGCATAACCCTAGCGCTATCCTCTAAAACTGCAGGTAGTGTTAAAAATAATAAACAGGGTAAAAATGGAATAAATAATACATTATCCAAATAAGAATAGTGAGAGGCCTCCCTCTTTCACTTCCATTCACCATAGAGAGCTTCAGACATTAGTAAGAAGTCGGTTTCCTTCAATGATTTCTTTACCTAGTCAGTTCAAACAATTTTTTGATAAAATAAGATCCGCCTAAAGAAACTAACTATAACAATCAAGCTGATCACAAATTGATAGATTTGTGCGTTATATCATTAGCCAATATTAAAACATAATTTTTTAAGCTGTTGTTTCATAAATATCGAATCTAGTAACGTGTAATGGATTGCAACTGCAAATTTTATGAAATAAAAAAAACAGAATAAATAAACTTTTATATTTAAAGTTCAAAATACATTTATATACATAAAATTTCCATCTGAATATACCAAGCAAATTTATTAATGCCCGAGCAAATTATGTGAAATCATTAAAATATATTTCAACAGAGGCTGAAAGTGAAGCATTAAGTATTCATAGGAAAAGAGCTGAGTTAATAAGTATTACATGAAGCGTATGGGAGGAAATATTAATAAACCTATAGCATCTATATACATAGAGAATTATTCACATATATAAATTATCACAACATTTAAAAAATATTCTATAAGAATAGTGAAAGCATTTAATGTTCTTAAGATTTATGATAAAATCTATAAATATATTTCAAGTTCAATAAATCAGATATAAGATGTAGGGACGGCATCTTTAACAACTTCGGGAGGGTTGACGAGAATCTTTTTGTCTGGTAGCTTATTCTCCTGACTAATGTCTTTATTTATATTATTCCTATTTGGCTTCTTCTCCTTCGGCAACAGGTCATTAGGAAGTAAAGAAGAGGTGGGAAGTTCCTTATCCTCTTCCCAGTATCCGGAAGATTCGTTTCCAGCCCCAGCAGACTGGGAACTGTTGCTGCCGTCTATACTAGCATACCAGTGCTGAGGATTGTCTTCAGCTATTGTTGGTGCTCCATAGAGCCAATCTGCTGAAAGCAGTTGTTTCTGATTTGGACTCCCAGATGATGAGCTGTATGCCACGGAAGGCATAGGTTTTGTGTTCATGTGGTTTTGGTGCAGATGATGACTGTTCAGACCTAGATATTGGGGGGAGTAGTGATAGTGGTTATTTCTGTGAAGATGAGCTATAGAGACAGTTGGAGGTGGGCGTGTTGGAGGTGGAGGAGGGAAGTCCACGATGTTGGGCAGAGGTGGCAAGTTGGTAGTATTGTTCAGTATGTGAGACTGTGTGGGGGTAGAAGCAGTAGATCTGAGTAGAGGTCTCAGAGCAGGTGACTGTCTAGTGCAAGAGCAGTTAGGTGGACAAGAGTGCATTTGTCGTGGCTGAGTGCTGTACATGAACTGATTTGGAGGGGCTGTCGGACTGTAATAACTACCAGATGAATAGATTTGCTGAACATGAGGTAAATCAGTGCTCAAATTTGTGAATTCACCAGGACTTTGCATTCTGCTTTGATCGTCAGTGCATATTTGAAAAGGTTTGCTGATGGTTGTGGGAGGAGATGTTGTTCTTCTTTTCTTGTATCTGCATATGAGGAATCCAACAATTATTAGAAGTCCTGACAAAGCGACACCGACGCAACCTGCGATAGTCCAGACCCCAACACTGGTACTGCATGTGCCGGCACCGAGGTTGTTGATTGGCACTCCTGAAAATAACAATGAATCAAATAAAATATCGTAACAAGTGGTAATTTATTTAACTTATAACATTATCACACTTATATTTCAACGGTTAACTAAAATGTTGTAACTTGTAAATAATTTAAGATTGAAAATAGTGACCAGAAAAAAGGTTGTAATCAACAGAATAAATCCACTGTAATGTGTAATATTGCAGATAGTTATGTAACTATGAATTTTTCTGATAAGTTAGTCAATGAACTAACCATAGAGAGCTGGAGGTGCGGCACAAGAGGGTCGTCCAGGGGCGAAGGTGTGATTATTTACCACCTCCACTAACCACATCAAAGAGCAGTTGCAAGAAAGTGGATTGCCTGATATATCCAGCCTCTTCAAGTTCTTCATTGGAACCTGAAATACATGATTCGTTAGTATTTTGATGGAGGAAAGAGCATTGAAATATTATTATTCATCCCAATGGTGTATTTAAAATAACAATAATTACCTGAGTTGGCTGAAACGTTTCTAGCCCGCAAGATGACAGATCCAGCGTCTCCAGTGCAAGAAGATTGGATAGACCAGCAGGCGGTAGAGTACGAAGTCGAGTGTTTTCGCTGAACGATAAACTCATCAAGCTCCAGCCACTGACGAAAGCTTCTTGATTAATAGTGCTGAGCCTTGGACATCGCTCTACTTTCAGGTGCTGAAGAGAAGGCAGATGACCAAGGAAATCTCTAGGAATACCAGGAAACAAGTTGCCACTCAGATCTAAATTAGTTAGGGACTGCAATGGAGGAAATGCAGCGTTTGGCACGATGTTTATTCTATTGTCACGAAGATTCAACAATCGCAATTTGGATAATCCAATGAAAGCATTGGGATGAACTAAACTAATGTTATTTCGACTCATATCGAGATAAGATAGGTTGGCTAAGTTTTGAAAGGCACTTTCAGGTACTAAAGAAATTCTATTATCACCGAGGTTGAGCTCTTCAAGGCTCTGAAGACTTGATATGCTTGCTGTTGGAATATTTTCTAACCTATTTCCCATAAGGCTGATTGTTCTAACTCTCGGCAGACCTTCGAATCCATCATTGGCCACCTCTCTTATTCTGTTATTTTCGAGGTAAAGATTTTGCAGAGAATCTAAACCAGTGAAAATTTTATCTTCAATATATGTTAGGTGATTGTTGTTCAGAGATATGAACTTCAACTTCGAGAGACCGTAAAAGCTGTCCACCTGAAAGGAGTTCAATTTATTATCGTTCAGAGACAAGGTTTTCAACTGAGTATTGCCCTCGAAGTTCTTGATTCCCAAATTGACGAGAAGGTTGGCTGAGAGATCTAGAGCTGTAAGTTCGGTGTAGAAAAGGAGGGACTCTTCAATAGTGACTATCTTATTGTTTGCTAGGGTTATACTCATTGTAAGCGGGTTGAGGAGGATAGGCACGACATCAAGCTCAGCATTACTGCAGTCTACACTGATGTCGTTGCAGTTGCACCCCCTGGGGCAGAAGGCCAGGACACTGGATATACATTCAAACAGAAGCAGTAGAAAAACGACCATCTTGGTACCTAACCTTAATTTCTTGGTGTGTGAAGGATACCTATTTGTATATTTATTGCTGTTGCTTTTATCACAGATTTTTTTGCTGACATTTATACAGATCTTATCTACATTCTTTTGATTATTTTGACTCTCACAGGAGTATTCGTCTGACATCTTGAATGGATGTACTTTTTCAAAATACTATCTACAGCTCAGAAGAAAAATCTTGTGTGTTTCCAGTTTCCTTAATGTGGGCATCCATGAATGTCACCTGAAAAAGACAATGGTATTAAATATCTGTTTCAATGATACACAGTTTCGCATTAAAAAATGATAGCTATTAGATACGTTTGAAGTACTTGTAATGTTACGTAATTTATCCGAAGACTTGTCACGAAATATGCGATTAGATTCAAAACAGTAAAGTTTTTTTTTTTTGAAGGAAAGAGTCACATTGTTTTTTTTTAAATCAATTACGTTTGATAAAATAGAGTAAACATTTGTTTATTTTATGTATTTTTATATAAATCTGTAGTTTCTTTTAAGCTCATCATAAATTGACATTTAATGTAAAAAATTGATAATAATAGGTCAATTAATTATTGAATTTTTGTTAATTGAATTAAATAACAGTGTAATAAAATTATGAAAACCGTAATTGGTCAAATAAAAATTCATAGTACTATACATAGTAATCCATTATTCTTATTGTTAAATTAAATATATTTAACGGATATGGAAATGATACAAAATGAATTTTATTATTAAAGCCATAATTTTAATAAGAAATAGACATATGCAATGCATTTAAATTTGTGAAAACTAAAACATTATTGTGTCAAATTTTCATCCTCCCCCCCAATCCACAGTCAAACTAATACCCCAAATTAACTAACAAACTAACACTCCAATTAACTAACAAACTAACACTCCAATATACTATCAAACTATCAACCCAATATACTATCAAACTATCACTCCAAAATACTATCAAACTATCACTCCAATCTATTATCCAAATTCTTCTTAATTAACTATCAAACCATGACCCACAAAGGAACATCCCCTCCAAGTCCCCCCCCCCCCCCTCTCCCCTTCTGATCAATTATCTGCAGTCGCATCGCTAAATCTCGAGAAATTTCCGAAGAGAAATCAGTGTTCTATCTTCAACGAGAGCAGACCGCTGATCCAATTTTTTGTCAGTTTTGCTGTCACGAGAATGAGACTCAAGTACCGTAATTTGGAAGACAACAAAAAGTTTATTGGCCTCCATCCGACACGCGGATATATCCACTACATAAACTCACAAAATATAAAAGCGAACCGAATGTATTTGCAGTTCGCCGCACCACCGAAATTTATCAACTCAAATAATGTACACGACAAAAATAGCGTAAGTTAAACATGTAATTTCGGTTTGACAAACTGACAGAAAATAACGAATTTTTATAAACATAGACTCAGGTTGGTTTGCAAGATGTCAGGAAAATAGTAAATCTTTATTCAATTGTTTGGTAGCGTTATATTTCACAATACTTATCGGAAGATGTTGAAGGTTAAAAGAAAGTAACAATGGTTGCTTCAATTACAATCCACTAGTCATTATTCCAAAGATATTTATGGAAGGAACCCGATGGTGTTACCTCACAGTCATTACTTTGAGTTAGAGGGTGACAGCAATGATTTATCACCCTCCATGTCACTCTCACTGAACTATTTCACTATTTTGCAACATTAGCCACGTCTGCCCTGATAAAAAGGACCTATATGGTGCTGGATATAGTTAATGGGAATGCTAGAGTTATGTTTCTATGAATGAATAGAGTTACGTCTACGAATTAAGAAGAATTGTAGTTGTTTATAATTTATGGTAAAATAGAAGATATAAGCGGAAAATAGATAAATAATTCATTAAGTACTACTATCTACTAGTATTAATCAACGAAAATATTAATAAGCAAAGAAATGGTAAGAAACTCCTTAGAGTAAAACTAGTCGAATAGATAAGTTTCCATTATTTATATCTCGTCTATTATATTATATGTTAATGTATTCGTAGGGTACGCGAGAGACTATAGGTTCTGCCGCGTTAATCAAAGCCATTGCGCTTTACGATGCTCACTTGTCACAGTGACATTACGCGCACCCGCGAACAATGGCAGCCATTGTTGTGTATTTTCATAAACTCTCTTCGACTCCAAGAGATACACCACAAGGGTTTTCCAAGGTGGGATCGGCTTGGTCACTTCGCGTGTCTAAATATAGATAATGACATGCGCGGACCTTGAATTCTGTGACCAAATGCCTTACGCTACGATATACGGCAAACAAAACAAAGTTCCATATTCAAAATACGTTTAAGATTGTACAGAAGATCGTACACCATTTTAGGAATGGTTTGCAATAGTCCAAACAATATCAATATTAAGACTGTAAAACTGCCTAGAAAATACCGAAAAGTTACGTGATGCGGAGAGAACACATTTAACGATTCGCATTGAGTCATAAATCCTGTTTGTTTTGAACATTGTCCAGAAAAATATGAGTTTTGAAATACACACTGTGAATGATCTTAGCATGACCGCAGTATGTTTACTTCGACATAAAAAACTTTACAAACTATAGGCTTGTACATCAAAGCTGAAATAATTTACGTTGGTGAATTTGAGTGGTAGAGTAGAGAAGTTAGATTTTCAAAGTCACTTATATATTGCATAGAAATAAACAGTCTGTAATATATTATAAGTAATCAATTACGAGGCGTTGCAAGGCTTTCAGAGTACCATCATTCAAAATATTGAGGAGCTAGAAATGCATGAGCAGTTGTGTAGATAACCAAGATAACAGGTGGTTTATCACTAGAAGGTTACGGGTCACACCAACACTATAGCTATTGTGCAATAACCTTCTCGAAAGTTTAATGTGGCACTACATTATTGAATTGACATCAAGGGATATACTATTCATATTGATTGAATACAAGATGATGAAAATGTCAATTAAATGTACTTGAAATATAAAGTGAACTTTTTATACATTGCTTTCAGATTGAAATGATTAATCATATTTTTAAATTTTAAAAATTGAATTCGATTCAATCTGATTGACAAACATATATACTCTAATTGGTAAATACATTAAATAATATTATTAACCAACGCTTGCTTATCTACAACAATAGTAACTACATTTAAGTACTCTAAGATATAATTAAGTGTGAATGCACTCCATCATAATTTAAAATTTACATAAAAAAGATAGTTGAACATTTTCTTCGTAAACAAAATTTGCAGATGTAGTCATTCCTTCAGTTGACGCCGTCACGTGTGGTGCTGTCAGTCCGAGCCTCCCCATTTGGAGTTGTTTTTAAGGGTAACATCAATCATTCAGGCTGTCACACATTCGTATTCATGGTTCACTAGTCTCTTCCTCGAATATATTAGCTTAAAATGCAAGGAAATTGTGAGAAAGAGAAGTGCATTTCCATATAACATGAACGTAAATCCCATTTCTTATTATAATATATAATTTGATACGTATCGTTCCAATGATAGATCTGAACATTTTAAATCTAAAAAATATTGCATAGTAATATTACCAATGTTGTTGCGAAAACGGATTTCCAAGACAATTTTCAGCTATCCCGGAGATATACGCTAATTGCGATTATTACACTTATATATCATAATAATCACAAAACAAAACATATCGTACAAATGGACATTTTTAAGAGAAAAACTATTAGCTAGTTGGGACATTTTGCAATGGACGAAATTTTTAAAATCAACATGAAACAATGACCCTATACACAAATTTTTCATTATAACATCAAGTCAATACATTAATTTTTATAAATCCCCAATAGGAGAACTATATAAAAGTCATTTAATATTAACTTTTAATGTGTTGGTTCCCCTCAAAAGTTGCTAGAGCGTTTAAAATACCCCAATTTGTCACTCTCCGTCTTAACTATTGACAATTTGATGTTAAAGAACTCCTTCTTAGTAGTGACTTACAGCAATGGCAGTGACTGATACGATAGGTGATGACTAACATCGAGCTGCGACTGAGTGACTGATTTAGTCACAAATTAGTAAAATAGATTCAGTCGTTAGATATTAAGCCACTATCTAGTTTGCTATTGTTAGTTCTCGTAGTCTAACTAGGTCTTCGTTTAACGCATCTTGACAGGGTATTTAACAGGGGTTGACTACACGAAAGTTCGATAAATATACCTACAGAAGAAGAGGGAATGTCATCGGCGTTAAAATTCACTGTGTGCCCGTGTCATCCCAAATAGAAGACATGAGTTATGAGTCACAACTCACGTTTGTTTCAGCTCCAACAGCCCGTAAAGTTTCCCCTTGAGCCACCACGCTACATTTCAAGGTAGAGAGCTACTCATTTTCCCCACTGAAAGCTACTCATTTTCCCATCATAAAGCCCCTCATTTTTCCCACAAAAAGCGACTATTTTCCTTTTAGAAATTTACTATTTCCCTCCGCATAAAGATACTTATTTTCCTCGAAAGAAAGCTATCAGTTTTCCTCCGTAAAAAGATTACCTATTTTCCTCGGCAAAAAAGATTACCTATTTTACTCGACAAAAATATACAAAATTTCGCCCACAGAAAGCTACCTATTTTGCCTACAGGAATATAGGACTTGATTTTCCCAGCAGAATTCTATATTTTTCCTAGATGAAAGTCATATTTTCCCCAAAGAAAGCTTCATATTTTCCCATCATAAACCTACCGATTTTACAGACATAAAGCTACCTATTTTTTCCGCAGAAATGCTACGTAAAAGAAAAGATATAAATTAGAATTAATGGCGACTTGGATTCAGTTCTTATATCATGGGCCACATTTGCTCAGAGAGATGGCGGGCTCTACTTCTTCCTAAGATTTAGATGAAATATTTCAAAGACTAATGATCTTCAAGAAATATTCGCCAGAAAAACATCATGAAATATCAACAATTTGAGAGACAATAAAGATTGAGGGGACGTTGATTTGGCAATTAATTTACCAACAAAAAATGCGTACAAAAGTTTTTAGAAAGATTCGCATAGTATTTGTGATATTAAATACATTATTTATAACAGAGTTTCCATTTTAAAAATGTTGATTCACGTTATTGAATTTTTCTATTTAAAAATTAAAATTAAATATAGATGAAAATTCACAAACTCTTCCAGTTTGAATTTATTTGAATATATAAATTTCATACCTATATTTAACAACTTGTATGTTGAAAGACGACAGCAATTAAAAAATATATCAAAATGACCTATTTTGACAGTTCAAATCATTTTTATACGGCATGCAAGATGAAAATTCTGTATAGCAATAATGATGGTTTGTTTAAATTACGTCTGATCTGAAGAATCTGATGGCTTCTTAACCTTTATTTTCTGAGGATAGTTCAAGAGTTCAAAATCACGACTCCTAATTACCAGGAACACTCCCTCCGCAACCATTTCGATAATTCGTGTGGCGAACCCACAGTGAACACTCATTGGCAACTTACGAACAGATAGCCTTTGTTCTCACTTCATTCTTCAGTGTTGGAGTCATAAATACGAGACAGAGGCTTTTTAAAAGATTGTCTTAACGATATTGAGTGAGCGACAGGTTCCAGTAATGAGAGAGCGTGAGTGAGCACTTGTTAGAAAAGGCGAGTTGGAGGGCATCTTTCATTTAGCAGGCTGTAACATATGGATTGTCGTGAAGTTTAAAGTCCTTGCTATGAGAGCAAAATTGAAAGTAATGGCTATTCGTGGTGTGACTGAGCTCTCTATGGTCTTAGCACCATTTTTTGCAAAGGAAAACTGAAATAACATTTTGACGAAAAATTTCACTGGCTCATGTCATAGAAACAGAAAAAAATCTACACTATAGTTTCTAAATATTCAGCTGACTTAGTTGATTCTCTATTTTTTTTTACCTTATTTGCAATAAAATTGTAATGGTCTGTATATCTAGGAACAAAAAGACTTAATTAAAAAATCCTGCATTTTTTACAAATTTACATTCAGTTCAACTTTCTATTATAAATAAAGAAAAGTCACATTACTAATGCAATTTTTTCTCAAATTTCCAATCAAATACGTAATAAAAATATTGTGTTCGTGTTCATATACATACTCTTCATTGAGGGTACATCTGGCAGACAATGAGTAATATAGGGCAGTGATTTGTCAAAATGAATGACCCAGGTCAGGGTATTTATGGGCCAATATCGGACATATTGGACCAGGGAAATAATGATGTACTGCTCAGAGGTATCACACGGAACACATTAAAGTGTCTATTATTATACCTAAGGAATACATTAAAGTGTCTATTATTATACCTAAGGAATACATTAAAGTGTCTATTATTATACCTAAGGAATACATTAAAGTGTCTATTATTATACCTAAGGAATACATTAAAGTGTCTATTATTATACCTAAGGAATACATTAAAGTGTCTATTATTATACCTAAGGAATACATTAAAGTGTCTATTATTATACCTAAGGAATACATCAAAGGACATATTATTATACCAAAGGAATACATTAAAGGACTTATTTTTATACCTAAGGAATATATTAAAGGACATATTATCATACCTAAGGAGTACATTAAAGGACATATTATTATACCTAAGGAATACATTAAAGGACATGTTATTATACCTAAGGAATGCATTAAGGGACATATTATTATACCTAAGGAATATATTAAAGTACATATTATTATACCTAAAGAGTACATTAAAGGACATGTTATTATACCTAAGGAATACATTAAAGAACATATTATTATACCTAAGGAATACATTAAAGGACATATTATCATACCTAAGGAATACATTAAAGGACATGTTATTATACCTAAGAAGTACATTAAAGGACATGTTATTATACCTAAGGAATACATTAAAGGACATATTATTATACCTAAGGAATACATTAAAGGACATATTATCATACCTAAGGAATACATTAAAGGACATATTATCATACCTAAGGAATACATTAAAGGACATATTATCATACCTAAGGAATACATTAAAGGACATATTATCATACCTAAGGAATACATTAAAGGACATATTATTATACCTAAGGAAAACATTAAAGGACAAACTGTTGTATCTGAAGGACACAATAAAGACCACTGAAGAGGAAAATTCATTGACTAAAATTTTATTGAAATAGGAGTCTTTTATGTACCTTTCACAAGGTATTTTGTGTTTATGGAAGACGCTATACATGATAATTATGCTGTTTTTAAATTTACGTAAAATTCACATAGTTTATAGGTATGTTGTTCAAAATGCATGACAAACTCGCATATTTATGTATAATGCTGTTTAATTTATGGGAACTCATATCATGATCAGTCATTTTATTAACTAAAAAACATAAGTTGTTTCTGTTTATAGGTAGGTAACGTATATCCACTTTTTAATATGCTTATTTCTTTACTTGTAATCTTCATAATTAATATAATACACCGTTACCCTAATTGAGTTTTATTATTTTTTTAAAGATAAAATTGTCATTAGCAAACTAGATGTGTTTCTAACCTCTCGACTGACGCAATATCAAGATGTTACAAACTTATGACACACTGTTTATCAGGACTGTCACAGAAAATAGCTAAACCATTAATAGTCACTCTGAGACACGCTGTAGAGGCTATGGGACACTAAGGATACAATCTACCTTTAAAGGAGGACTTTACTGCTAGGCAGAGGAAAAAGTAGACCTTCTTTACATAATTAAAAAGAACAATTATCTTTATTTAGACAATGAACATAAAAAACAAAAGTATTACCTGATAGAAAATGTATGAGGACTACTCAGGCAAGAAGGATTTATTCCTGAGATGTTAAGGGAATATCCCAGGCAAGAAGGATTTATTCCTGGGATAGTAAGGGAATATCCCTGGATTTAACCCTAATTGCCTGGGAAAGTGGGAGTATCATTTGTTTCAGTAGTATTATGTTTGTCTAATTGTAATTAATATGAAATATTTATTCTATCTGTATTTTATGTCTATTTTAAATCAGATTTAAAAGATTCAGTTATTTTAGAAGCTCAGTTTCTTGTTATTTAAAATGAAATGATAGAATTAATAGCTTTCATATTTCAAAGAGAAATATTTGTTATCTATATTTATTAATGCCTTTTAAATCAGAATTAAAAGATTCAGATATTTTAATGCTAAGTTTCTTGTGATTTAAAATGAAATGATAGAATTAATAGCTTTCAAATTTTAAAGAGACATTTTATTTTAAAAGCATGAATAAAAGATCACACACAAAGCATAGCGAAGCCTTGCATGAAAATAGACTACCTGAATGACTAGAAACAACAATCAGAGAGTGTTCTAGAGCAGTTTGACATGGAATACTTCAGATTGTTTCAGTAGGTTTAGAGGAATGCGATTTGTCATGGTTTGGCAGGGAAAGATAGCGGCAATTGATGAACTGCCTCAAATGGCAGAAAAAGTTCAAACTCCTCCTGTATGTTGACCGATAACTCCTGGATACGATCAGTAGAGGGGCATGATGGACAGTTTCGAGTCAAATATTTCACTAGATGGTGACGATAGGCTTTTTTTACTCATTTGGATGTGGGTTAAACAAAGTAAACAATGAACTGTTATTAATTATGCCTAATAGAGCTACCGTACTATCAGAGAAAAGAGTGAAGATGATGATGTACTATCAGAGAAAAGAGTGAAGATGATGATGTACTATCAGAGAAAAGAGTGAAGATGATGATGTACTATCAGAGAAAAGAGTGAAGATGATGATGTACTATCAGAGAAAAGAGTGAAGATGATGATGTACTATCAGAGAAAAGAGTGAAGATGATGATGTACTATCAGAGAAAAGAGTGAAGATGATGATGTACTATCAGAGAAAAGAGTGAAGATGATGATGTACTATCAGAAAAAAAATCTCCGCATGAATTTAATTTCAAAAATCACAGTTTTCTACTTTCTTATTTTCATTTCTTAACAAAATTGTCGTCGTGTACCCAGATCAATTATATGAAATATGCACAGCATTACAGTTAGTATATTTTTGGAAATATGATATTAGTAAACTATAAAAAAATATGATTACACTTCCCTTTGACTTTGCATTAATTAATTCAGCTATTTTGAAAATTATTTTGAAAATTGTAATATATAGATGCTATGAAAAATAAATATATCTGAATAAATATAGAAATGGTTGTTGAAATTTTATTCTTATTATAAAAACACGTTTATTTTATAGTTCAATTACCCAACCTATAAATTTTCTGGTTCACCTAATTTCCCATGAATTAGACATAGTGACAAATATATCATAGTTCTCCACCCACAATATATAATTAGTTACTAGATTCTTTTTCAGTTACGCCTATTCACTAATCGTCAATGCATGGTAACAGGATAGCTCTTTCCTTCTCTGACTGCATTCCTTAAATACGTACTAAGAACATTCGTTAGGACACTTTTAAAATTTATCTTTGGAAATATAGAGTAGGATAAGTTACGAATTATCGGTCAGTACTTCATCTTCGGTCATATAAGGATAAACGATAAAAAAATATTATTACACAGTGCTATCTAATAATAATAATTTTTATATTATTTTTTCTTATATGACCGAAGATGTAGTACTGACCGATAATTCGTAACTTACCCTATTTAGTTCATACCTAATTAATATCGTCGGAACACTCATACGTAACATTGTGTCTTTGTTACATACCATCGTAGGAACATTCATAATTGGAATTTGGAACATAGCGTTTTTTACATTCTCGAAAAACATCGTTGGAACAATTGTAATAAATAATAAAAATTAAAGACACAGAAATAAAATAATCACAGGTAGATTAATTTAATATTATAGCAAATAGACTAGACATGTTCAAACTCCAGATGTCAAATACGTTTATTAATTATTCAGAGTTGTGACAAGCCTTTAGGTTTAACTGGTAAAAAAACAGTGCAAAAAATACGTCAGCCTCAATTAGTGAACATATTACAGAGATAAAATAGCTTAGACAAATTAATGATGAAGTTATTCCTCGAAAAAAACTACCTAATTATAACTCATTTCCTAGAAATGTTAAAGTTTAACTACTCAAGTATACCCAGTGAAAAAATATAATCGGTGACTTGTGATATTGATTTCAAAATACTCAAGAGAAAGTTATAGTGGGCTCATTAAAAATTAAGAGAAAATCAATTTAATCTTCTATATGGCTCCGCCATACTTTTCTTAGGTTTATTTAGCATAATTTTTCGTCGGACTCCAAAGATTTGCACTTCACTTTTCCATCTGGGTCTCTTCATTTTGTCAGTGAAAGTGCAGCGTCACATTTAACAGTATTTAAACACTAAAAGACGGAATATTATAAAGATGGCGAGAGAGATTTTGCGGGTAAATCTTCATCTCACGAAGAGTATTTAATATTATATGAAAGGCAGCGGATTAATTCTAATGAGTTAAAAAGAAGTGATAAGGTATTTTTGTAGATGGAGTTGCACACGCCATTTCATCATTAAAAGGATTGTCAGAAAGACCATTGAAAAGTAATAAGCAATGTTACAGTCAGGAAGTTTATTATTATATACGCTTTTGATTGATCGCTCGGATATTTCAAATTCGATGTAGGTAGGTACTTAATTTTGTGATACTATATTTGTATAGTTAGGACTGTAGAGAACATTTATAGTGTAGTTATGGTTTATATTGATGGACTTTATTTATGTAATACTTTTGTAAATGCAGAATTAATAAAAGCAAATTGCAAATATTTTTTAATAGATATTTTTGTATACTCAATTAATAGAGTTTGTTAATCAAACTTAATGTGTTTATTTATACAATAAAATCTGAATCTTTTGGAAAATTATCATCAAACAGTACCAAATAAATTTACTCAAAAAGAAATTTACTCAAAAAAATTTACTTAAAAAATATTCACTAAAAATATTTAAAATTTGAGAAAAACATTTCCAGTCATTCATATATAAAAAATATATTTTTATTTATATTTCACTTTCAATATTGGTGTATTAATTCATTATTTATTACTGATTAAAATAGCACACTTCAGTTGTCCATTACGGTCCATTATCAATATTGATTGTAGTATTCTATCGCAGAATATCTTAATTTCAAACATTATCGTGGGGATATTTTTGTCGAGAATGTCCGACGAAAGACTGAAGTGATTTCAATTTACGCAAAATTAACGATAGGACTTTCATCGGATCATTTATCGCTTCTATAGTTTATATTTTTATAACCGATTATAATAGTCGAGAGGAGATAATAATTTCCACCTGGGTATCGCCGCAGCTCGAGTCACTCCAATTGTAATTTTGTTTCGCGACATCAAACTATTCAGGGTAACTTTTTGGGGGAAAAAACATGTGTCGTAGGTTTCTTCCCTGACGAACATGACACCAATTGAAATAGTTTGGCTGAAACTATGTGCAGAACTATGCAGTGTACAAACAGGGAAAGCTCTGGTGAAAAAGTTACAGCTATGCAAGTTAAAGCTCCATTTTCAGGCGAGTATTTTACAAAAAAGAGATCCAATACATAGAATTGCATGATGAAAATTTAAAATCATCTAAAAAGTTTAAAATCATATGAAAAGTTTTAAATCATATGAAAAATTTAAATCATAGGAAAAATTTGAAAACATATGAAAAGTTGAGAAATGAAAAATTCATATGAAAAATTTTAAATCATGAAAAATTAAAACTCATGAAAAATTCAAATTCATATGAAAATTGAAAATACAACAAGAGGTATTTTTTATACAGTTTATTTTAAATTTGAAAAAAAATATTTTCATATATAAAAGTGTTATTTGCAATAAATATATAAATATGCCAAATTTCAAAATATAAAATTATAATTTTGAATTTTATAAAATTGAAAACAATCACTTCTTATAAATAGAAAACAATTATAAAAACTTAATATACACATTGAAGATACTCCAATATTAAATATTCATATATACAATCTTTCTAAATCATTTTAGCGAATAATATTTTTTCACTGCGAATAACCTCTTGAAAAAATAAAAAAGCGTAGAGTTCGCACACAGAATATTAGCGCTCGACTCAAGCAGATGTAAATGTATTCTAAAAGACGGAGAAATATATTCTATTGTTTACAAACTGACCTCCTAAGAACTTAAACATCATAATAATACCATTCTAGACCATCGGTAGAATTAAATAACAAATAAATAGTATAAAACTAAACCCAGGTATCCCGCAAGCAAATAATGAAGCCCATTGTTTGTTTAATTATAAACATTTTAAAGGAAATAGAAGAAGTAGCTAGGTACACATGGGAATGATTTTTTTGCGTATGGGAAGAGATCACAATGGAGAATCAAAGCCATGTAAAACAACTCAACAGACATCCTTTGTACTGCTTTTAAAAACAACCCTGCACATTACCATACTCTGCATGCTGAACAAATGTAGAAGATGAATGAGCAGATTTTAACGGGGAAAGGTTGCCTACAAAAAAAAGACAGAAACATTGGGCAAAAATCACTATCGTCTCATCATCCCTAATCAGATTAAATTAAATAACATGACTTGAATGAAACCTATTGGATATTTTAGATAACCAAGGCCTGTATTGTTGGCAGGTAGTCGTCAAAACAAGAGGGATTTAACTAGGTACAATTTTAATGATTTAGAAAATTAATATTAGAAAAGATTTTAGATGAATAAAATAACTAGAATCTTGCCATTTTTTAATTTTAATGCTGTAGCACCACACTTATAAATAGAGTTTTTCATAAAATAATACCAATAAAAAAATGATCATCAATTATGTAAACTTACTGATTTTTTTTTTTTTTTGATATAGGGTTTTAAAAATGGTGACCGGACGTTTCGTTACTGGACGCTTCGTACCCGGACGTTTCGTTACTGGATGCTTCGTATCCGGACGTTTCGTTTCTAGGACGATTCGTTGCCAGGATGATTCGTTGCCAGTTTTTTTTTTTGAAATGGAAACGATTTTTCATTAGATATGGGTTACAGACTACAATTTTATATCAATCCCATACATTATAAATTTATACTACTTTAAAAATAATGTCTACTTTTTAAACATATTTTTTATTCGTTTGGTTATACCAATCGATATAGAAGTTAAATAACAATACTCCTATTTTTTTGTCCTCTTAAGATCGAAAATATGGTTCAGTCCGAGAACTCGGAGCTTACCCTACATTGGGAAAATCTTTTGATTTTCATAATTTGGAAAAGAAATTAACTTTAGGGTAAAATTCCAATTACCAGATGTTACAAATTACCGAATGAAAATAACTTAATGAAAAGAAACATAACCTTCCGCAATTTTGCGAAAATAATAATTATTTTCGATCATATAAGAAAAGACTAGATAATTTAACATTTCAACGCTTTATTCTTATTCTTATATACTATTTTCTATTATGTTTGAAAACGTCCAGTAATTGGTTCACTTAGGGGAAAAATTCAATACATATTTATAATTTACAATGTAGTCTATAACTCATTTCGAATTTAAAAAATCTTTTGTAGCGATTCGGAACGAAAAATCTAGTAACGAATCGTCCTAGTAACGAAACGTCCTAGTAACGAATCGTCCTAGTAACGAATCGTCCTAGTAACGAAACGTCCTAGTAACGAAACGTTCTAGTAACGAAACGTCCGGTAACGAAACTTCCGGGTACGAAACTTCCGGGTACGAAACGTCCTAGTAACGAAACGTTCTAGTAACAAAACGTTCTAGTAACAAAACGTTCTAGTAACGAAACGTCCGGTAACGAAACTTCCGGGTACGGAACGTCCAGTAACGAAACGTCCTAGCACCTTAAAAATAATTCATTAAACAATTATTTTTACCAAAATTAAAAACATACACATTATTGAAAATTGGTTCAAATTACGTAGGGTAAGTTACGAATTATCGGTTGGTTTCACATCTTCGGTCATATGAGAAAAAAACTATATACTTATTATCCTTTAATTTTTATTATTATAGGTTTTTCTTTTATGACCGAAGATGAAAAACCGACAGATAATTCGTAACATGGTTTAATAAAATACTACTATAAAAATAAGTAATAATTGTGGAACTAAAAATTTGAAACTATCGAGAAAATAGATTTTTTTTCTAAACTTCAAATTCTAATTGCAGCTGCAAAAGAAAAATTCTTTATTTTTAATAAATGCATTATTAGTACCTATTATTAGAAACTATAAATTGAAACAAAGAAGAAAGTAGGTTCAAGCTAAGTAAGATGGATCTAGGAAGTGTAGCAGTTGCAGCTAGGAAATAGCACCAAATAAGTTGCCGATAAATTAACCCAAGTGAGTTCTTTCTCCCCGGGAGACACATGATTTACATAAGTGTTTATTCAAGCCACATTAACAGTTATTGGAATAAATGTGAAGGTAAAATATCGGTTAGTCCGTGTCAGGTGACAGACGTACAGAAGACAGGATAAATTATCGATGGGAGATAAGCGCCAGTCGACTAGGTGCTGGTTGACACCTAGTAATTTATGGGGTAAATATTAGAAACTAGCTGATTAAGCATTTAATGAGTGAGTCACTGACCGTTCAGAAGATCTATTGGAAAATGAAAAAGATTAACGTGTTTACTGATGAGATTTTAGAATGTATGCAGAACATATGTTTCTTGACTTAACGTCGTTATTAGATATAATGAACTATTCTAGAATTTAACAGAAAAAGAAGCAATATCTAACAAAGAAAACTGAAAATATTTTAGATGTAATTAATTCATAGTTTCTATAGGAAAGACTCCCTTGGTAGGGTTTTAATTTTGAAATGCATATCAGACTGATCTAAAAGCTAAACAAAAAGTTCATCGAATAGTTTAGATGTGCAGAATGTCTGCCAAGGAATTCCTGTAGAGGAATATAAAAAGAGAATATAATTAGTCGAACACAGACACATATTCCCATGTTAATGCGTAACTCTATACACCCTAGAGACAAATGTAACGCAATCCAAAGGGGTAAGTTTCACTGTTTATAATCCCTTTTCAAGCACTAGGTAGCTAGGTAGTATACCCCTAGTGTGGCTGGCTCTCTGTGTGTACCTACTGAAGCATTCCAAAAGTTCGATACAGTGAAATCTTTGTGGTGGATGTGATCAATGGAGTGTTATTAATAGTAACATAACAGTTGGTCTGTATGCCTAATGTATTGGTATTGAATGACTTGGATGCTAGAGAAAAGATTTAGATAAATTTTAACTTGGATTTAAATTAATCTTTCTAAACAGTTACAAGAAATAGGGTAAGTTACGAACTATCGGTTGGTTTCACATCTTCGGTCATATGAAATAAAAAACGTTATAATAAAAAATGAAATTGTTATATCGTTACCGATAATTCGTAACTTACCCTATAGTGAATATGTTAAAATGAAAAATAAATATATGAAATAATTAAACTATAAATAAATAAGATGGTTAATTATTGTCGAAATGCACAATGTAGCCACTGACCAAAGTATGGCGTTAATGGCAACCCTGTGGGAATTTACTCTCTGCCGCTATCTAATAATGGGATTTCTCCCACTGTCTGTGGGTATTAACAGCAACCCTCAGCCATTACAGTAGTAACTTATGGCTTGTCAGGAAGAAAGAAACCTAACTGCTTTCGAAATAATTTGAATAGAAACAAGACATCTAATTTACCTAACATTTACAGACTGAACAAGGAAGAAGAATTTAGAAATCAGGGAGTGTCGCACTTTTCTGACACTTACAGTAATCGGCAAGTGGATGTTAACATAATCTGATTTTTAGAAATTTTGGATTGAACTATCAAGATCCATGATAACACATATTTTCCGAGTATATTATGAGCATTAAGTGTCCACGTTCAGCGATACTTCTAAATAAAGACATAAAATATCATTTCTCATACCATTAACAACGGGCTACCTATAAGGTGGAAATTCTAGAAGATCGTAAAAGGTTAATGTTCAGAGCTAATGATCGCAATGGCTTTAGAACAGCTTGGTGGTTTGGTTGCTAAGTGGTAGCTAGCAGTTGTTTCGAAATCATTTCTGAAGCACTTGAGATCACTTCACCCATGACATTAGGCTTGACACTCTCGCAGTCACTAACAAGACTTTTTTGTACGAACTAAAGCTCTTTTTAACCTGAAACAACACAACTAGTCTTAATCGCATAGTTTTGACAAGAGGAAATTTGTTAGATATATAATAGTATTCTATTGAAAGATGATAGCTATATGTACTATTAAGTTATTCCAACAGTATACGATGAATACCTGAATTTGAACACAAAAGTTATAAGCTTCAAAAAAATGAAAATTTACTTCTTTTAATTCAAATTGATTGGTATAAAGTAATTAAAAAATATTAATTATGTATATTGGAGCGAAACTTTCGAATGATTGAGTTCAATGAAGAAATTCAATAGCTCGTCCAAGACTTCTTTTATAACATACTATTGCTGATAGCCATCAAAAGAATGGTTTCAAAGCAACAAGATATATTTATTTTGTGTTCATTTGTCATGGAGTTTGGAAGTGTCTGAGCAAGCACTGAAAGACCAGTCAAAATAATAGAATAGCAGCAATAGGTAGTTAGGTACCTGCTTCTAGAACTGGTTAACCACATAACTTCGGTGGTAGGTAGTTAAGATCAATTCGATAGGTTTCAGACATTTCTGTTAACTTACTGAGATCAACTATTCTCGAATTATTAGCTGAGATTTTTTCTAGCTTGTTGTTCAGGTGAACGATAAGAATAGCTTTTATGAACAGTAAACAAACTTATTTAGATCCAATTTATTCAGGATTACTTCAATTGAATAGTTGCTATTGCTCTCAATAAAATAGGACATTTTATCTAATTATTCTCTCTATAAATAAAAATGTGATACGAATTTAACAATCATGGTAAAGCATTTTGGTAATCATGCGTAAGTATAATACATATGAGCATAGAGGCGTTTTATCCGTAGGAGGTAGTTTGCCAAACCTTCTCATTATAATACCTTGACGATGTTAGGCTTAAAAACTTCATCAATATGATAAACTCGGTGATGAGAATTAAACGCCCAACGTCACGACTTCAGTGGATTATCCACCTGACTTGTCAGACCCATGCTAAATGTTTGGAAAACTAGCAACTAGGAAGATGTCTAAGTAATCTAAAGAGGTTAGGCATAAATTCAAATATGGACCATATCTAGATAACTGAAACTAGGAAAGTATTTCAAGAATTCCTTCCTTCATTTTTTTATTTGCCTTCATTTAAAAAAAGGTACATGTAAGTTTGAGGAGTAATTAAAAATTATTTGAAAGAAAAATCAAAACGTCTCATGTTTTGCAGACTGGCACGATATTATTATAAATGAAAACACAGCAATGATGTTTTATCATCGAATTGAGAGGGTTGCATTAAGGGTGGTCCATACTCCAAGTCGAACCAGTTTAATTATTTAATAATATCATAATTATAACACTGCCGACAGTAAAAATGATATTCCCTGTAATCATGCATAGATTATCTACAAATCCTTATAACTCAACACACAATACTCAAGTTCTAAAAAAAGTTGCATGCTGAGTCTAGAAATCTTAGCGGTAGGTAAACCAATCATTGTTTATACCTACGTAGGTATCAAAAACTAATATGATTGAAACCTCAAGAGAAATACAATTCACTTGATACCAACATAAAATAAGTAAAAAGGCACTGCTTCGTAACAACAGTGATAGGATTTGGCAGAAGGTATCAGAGCAGGTAGTTTTAAGGTAGGTAAGTCCATCAGAATCTAATGATAGGTTTGGAGTTACGGGAGTAGGGGTAGACCACTTTACAAATTACTTTGTTACCTCTCCTATAATAAGTTTCATAGGGTAGTGCATACTGCTAATAACTTTTGGAGCTATTCTATCGATTATAATAAGGATAAAAACAGGATAAGTTTTAAGAGATGCCATGTTATTAGCATATATAATGCACATGATGAATATTTAATGTGTTTGTATAGTTATTCTCGATTCTAAATTTTTTGACGTATTTAAAAGAGCTTACACCATTCAAATTTCAATGATAATGTAAATTAGTGATTAAATTTTAATACAGAATCAATCTTTTTTTAAAATATGCATCACATAGGCACAAATCACATTAAATATCAAATCGTTTCCTTCTCCTGATCGCGTTGACTCTAATCGGCGGATATTAGATGTAACATTCAGCAGAAAATGATGGTTGGGAGCCATTAAATCTAGTGTGATCATATAATACCATTCCACAAAAATGCGCATTTCTTTTTATTGACAGTAATGTCCGTCTGCGCACACCAAACGACATGGAATCATGCATTTTTATACATTTAAATTATATGTCACTGATAGGAACACATCCTCTCGCCATGAGATAATACCTAGTTGCTAAAAAAGAGAACCATGATAGGTATTATTTGGAACGAAGCAAGAGAGTAAAAATACACACGACCTCGCCGACATTTAATTTGAAAAATGTCAACACGTCTTCCTTTGGAAATATAATAAATGGGAGAGGCATTACGATTTATAGTACAGCCTTATTAACCTTAATGAAAGAAAAGAAATATTAGGGAAGTTATAAATGTAGCTACGAAGTTAATAACGATGGCTAATCAATATCTAAGTTACAAACCAATACTGAAAATAATGGTGACTATTATTAAGATTAAAACCCCTAAATCTTTAGTAGAATAATCAATGGTGGGCCCTAAGGTATAATAGCAGAGTATAAGAATATACGCTGATTATATTAGATCATCTTCATCACCACCATTATGGCCTCATTATCCTAAACATCGGAGTATAATGGTCTGGCATCGGATGTACAGTCAGTCGTACTGCCATATGTTCAGCCCATAGAATGAAGAAAGTAATTTCACCTTTATGTAAGGGGTATATAAAGCACGGTAAACAGAATTTACCATCACCGCAAAAGTTATGAAGTCCAGAATGTGAAAGATGTACCATATCAACACAGAGGAAGATTTACATCATCGTGACCCTTATGTATAAAGACTATAACGTTCAAATTAGTTCTAGTAAGCCTATTAACTATTTAAAATAGGCGTCCCATCTGTCGAGATGTGGTAGTACAGAGCTTCAATTTTACCATAATAATACCATCTTAATCTGGAATTTCCTATTTTCATCAGGCTTAATTTATAATATAAACGATTAAATTAGCAACAATTCTTTTTGTTTTTAACGAACGATTACCAAATACAAACATTGCGAAATTTTACTAAGCTTGCACATCAGCATTTCTCGAATCCATTTCGAAACGGGTTTACGAAAAGTGGCCCGACGGGTCACGGTCGCTATCCCGTAAGCGAGATGGGGTAATTGCCGCAGAAACGTTATTAATAAAACACGATTGGGGCTATCTTGGAGCTGATCTGTTTTGCAATGCATACACGAACTCACTGATTTTATTTTCAACATTTACTAAATGTATGTACACATAGTTTATCTATTTCATACATTTACCACAAAGAATTGAAATTTTAAGTGAACTTATTTTAAATTAAATATGTCAAAATGGTGTAAGGGACAGATCTTAATGTAAATTTTATAATATATAAATTCATTTATTATAATAATTTATTTTTATAATTTCGAAAAGG
>CANNZV010002108.1:92190-205648 GCA_947561585.1 Caprella mutica
GTCAGATTTAATCTTTAAAATTCAAATAAAATAGAAAAATTTTGTGTCACAGTTATATACCATCTTAAAACTTTAGAAAAACATATTTCAATGTAAAAAGAGAATGTACCTATCTCGTATATAAATAACATCTTAAAGTGTTTAAAATGTTATTCTCCATTGGTCCTTTCTTGATCATTCTCAGAAATTTTAGACATTAATTTATTCATAGAATCATGCTAACCATATGTAATTACTATTAATTTACTATTCACATTTATTACTAACTTTATCTAGTTAATTTCATGTGAGCATGTAATACCTAACGACTAGACCTATGAACTAATCTAGAGAGTTGTCTACAAACGGTTTGGGGGCAATGTTACTTTAATTTATCACCCAATTAAAGATGAGGATGACCACTTAAAATTCACGTTCGAGAAACACAAATTACTAATATAATTGGAGTAGGGTCCCAGACCCATGTAAAGGATAAGTTGCTTGTCAACACAAGTCTACCTACGGTAAATTTATAGGTAGGGTACTTAAACTATACTATAAAATATAGGTAGGTAATATTAAAATCAATTATGCAACGAATTTAAACATACATTGAAAATTTCTGATTTTGATATAACTATAAAAGTTACCTCTAGTCCAAGATTTATTCTCGAGTATTTATTTATGAATCTAAATATTATCCTTCATGATAATAATAACCGAGTACCTACCTATAGAGCACCTGCCGCAGATCTTAAAGCTGATAATTTTTTCATGACAGACCTAGGATCTTCTTATGCTTAGAATATGCTAATGTCACTAGGATGAGTTAATATATCCTAAGGCGAGAGCTGGCATCTGCCTAGATCTGATCCTGTAGGTAAAGGGTACCTATTACCGGTAGGGAAGGATAGGAAATGACTTGTATTCGCTAAAAAAATTGACAAGAATGAATGGACAAGTGGATATACTCAAATATGGTAAAACATTTAAAACATTAAAACTAGTCAAAGTAGATAACGATAAAAATATGAATACACAATTACGTTTCTTTTATAAAACACGATCTTTAAATTAGCAAAACGACACGTCAAACTATTTCTGGTCAATCAAAATATTAAATTTGAGTAGCTAATTAAATTATTCGACATAATTTGTAAACACACCTAATTATATAAATAGCTTATAAATTATATAATATATCTTCAATTAAATGGCCTTATTTTTCTCTTGGTTTACAAAGTTATATCAATGAAAAGACAGGAAAAACAGAGATCGAAATACTTGATCACATCTTTATCTAAAAAACATCGAAAGTTAGAAATGTATGAAGACACTCTACTTTGCCACAAGTTATGAATTGCTACTAAGAAATTCATAAGATGAGATCATATTGAGGTTATAAACTTAGAAGCTCTAATAAATAGGGAATATGGGGACTTAGCAGGATTATTAAGATGAATGGTATTAATATTACTGTATAAATTAAATCGAAACTTAGGAGATATATAGTTTGGAGTATAAATAAATTCGTAGATTATGTAAAGCATATGCAAGATTATTATACATTGTATTCAATATATTATTCCAAGTAACTGGAAATGAGAGATGAAGTATCTCTCGAGATATTCGAAAAGAGTCTCTTAACTTAAAATAAAACGAGAATAAACTATCTTTAAGTTGAAAAGTTATACTTTTATGATTCCATCTGGGAATTCAAATAACCGGACAAACTTTTACTAATTACCAAAAAGGACTTTTGCCTTTTGAGTTAGGAATACTTTAACGTCTGAGATGATTTTTGGTACTAAATATAGAGCAAGTTAGGTATTTGGTGCCCTCGTGATGTTAACCCCCTATCTCTCGATCTCGCTTGAAGAATCACACCAGCAAGCGCTATGACATTTCAAACACTTTCTATGGTCATAAAAAATACGAAGCATCACTAAAATTCACCATCGTCAATATATCCAATATATCAAAAGTAATAGAAAAAAGTATATGTTACAATTACCTTGTTCTTGCTGGGTAAAATCGTTTGAATTCACCAGGTATAAAAATTTATACTCACCGAATATTTCAAGTCGTACTTTCGTTGCGTGGAACCAGAAAAATATCTTTTGGGAAACTTGATGTAGAATTTGTACGTCCGGTTATCAAAATCTTGCTTCTGGTTTAACTAAAACCGTTACGTTTTATTGATGATGATAAGTCAATATTTCTATAATAAATGTGCACAGTCTGCTCGATGTGTAGGTAGGTATGTTTGTGAGACAAGAAGGATTCGATAACGTGTTCTTATGTCGAATTTACAAAGTTACTAGAAGTTGGGGATGTTGTCGCGTCAAGTTTCTGCCCAAGTTAAGGTATGTGTTCCTGTTTTGGCTCCAGCAGAAGTTTATTTAATTTGGAAGAAGTGACTCGGAGAACTCGCGATACTTCCACAGAAGGTTGAAGAGTCGCTATTCTGAAATAAAGAGAAATGGGTATCAGTAAACTAAGATTATATCCTATCTTAAAACCTATCTATCAAAAAAATCTCATCTGACTTCGTTTCATTACAGCGATTCGAGTAAAAAACTTCTCACGCTCAGACGTAATTTGTCGTATCCTCAATGAGAGCATTATCTAAATTAGGCATATTCTCACCCCTCTCTTTTTAGGTACCATTAGCCCTGTGACATGCTATAAATAATAGAAAATGTCAGCAGCACAGGAGTAGAAAAAAGACAAAAGTGGAGTGGAGGGCGTGAAATGAATAAATACTTCGCACTCACTGAGCAAATGGTAGCTATTTACACAGGGTGAGAGTGGGCACAACTACCTATTACACTTATAGCTATGTACCCCAGGTACATGAGTACCTATTACACTTATAGCCAGGTACCCCAGGTACATGAGTACCTATTACACTTATAGCCAGGTACCCCAGGTACATGAGTACCTATTACACTTTAGCTGTGTACTCTAGGTACATGAGTACCTATTACACTTATAGCCAGGTACCCCAGGTACATGAGTACCTATTACACTTTAGCTGTGTACTCTAGGTACATGAGTACCCTTTACACTTACAGCTATGCATCATATTGGTACATGAGTACCATTACACTTACAATCATGTACCCCAGCTACACATGTAACAACCATAATTACATCTATGTACCCTAGGTACATGAGTACCTATAACACGTATGTTAATTACCTATTAAATTTAAAGCCACCCAAAAAAAATTTTCCCCTTCTTCTAAGTATATATGATTACTTATTAAACTTGCATATTCTCCAAAAACTAACTTAATAATATTTCCTCAACTATTTTTCAAAACATTCCCACAAAGCAATAAATTTTCCAAAAACAGTTCCGAATATAAATATTCCAATTTTTCGCGAAATCAATTCCCGCTATTTTTCCTATGAACAAGCAGGTAAGTACTCTGGGTTAACAAGAGCATCTGTGGATATAAAGGGCGAGGTGTTAAACCTTCAGCTTCTATTTAGAGGAGGTAAAAGTGTTGAGAAGTGTCTGGTGTTAAGTATCCTCAGACCTCTAAGTACACAGACACTTATAACGTCTGACTCTGATCGCACATCCACCCTTCCATTCACATTTATTTGTCTAAACGTCTTCGTAAGACAATGAAGATAACGTTATATTATATGGCTAGAAGAGATGGACAGGAATAGAAAGTAGAAAATGGGAAGAAATTAAGAGAATATTAAACTGAACAAGTTTCAAAAAATTAAAAGAAAATATTAAATATAATAAGTTTGAGATATTAAAAGAAAATATTAAACAACAAGTTTCAGAAATTAATAAAAAATATTTTTTTTAAATGAAAAAATATTAAACATATCAATTTAAAAAAAATGAAGGAGTCCTTAACTGATAATTTGAAAGAAAATTAAAAATTTAGATCAATTAAGTCTAACTAGAGTGAAACTATTTTTTGTCAAAATGAAGATTGTCCGGATTTTTTCAAATTCCACGTTATTGATCTTCCATATTTATTTAAATTAAGGATTTTTTTAGCAGCACTATAATCGAAACGCATGTTTAATATACATTTTTAATTGTTTATATATGAATGAATGAATTAGAGTGCCAAATAAGTGATCATTATTTATTGCACAATTAAGATTGTTAATTGAACAGAGAAATATAAACAGCTGGACACGACCCAAATCATTTATATCCATATCATTTTTTGAAATAATAATTATAGCAAGGTAATTACTAAACAGGTTCAAACAATGAAAGCACCGTTGTTCCGAACTGCAACAGGGACTCTTTTTATACAGGTGACACAATTAGACTTCTCGCTTGAATGCATTTTCTCAAATGCATTTCGAAACTGCAACACGTAGTCAGTCATCTTACTTTTTCAAAAACTGAATAAATGGGACTGTTTCAAAGAGAATTAGATTTTAAACGCATTTAAAATAGGTATCCACGATTATTATTTACTAAATTTGAATTACAGTAAGTTACGAATTGTCGGTCGGTTCCACATCTTTGGTCATAGAAGAAAATATTATATAATAATTCTTATTCAATTTTTATTTCGTTTTTCTAATATGACCGAAGAAGTGAAACTGACCGATTATTCGTAACTTACTCTATACTTTCATTTCATTTGGTCAACACTATCCATCAATTAAATTGTTTAAATATTTACAACCACAAATACTTATGGATATAAAATTCATTTCAACCATTCCATTGTTTAAATATTGACCAATGTGTTGCTAAATCTCTTTTCAATCATCTCCACTGAATGAGGTTGTTGTTGTTGTAGCTGTTGAAGGCCTAGTTGAAGCAGCGGCGTCCAGGGCCGATGGTCGCAAACAAACGCTGTCACGCAGTGGGGCGTACCATCTTAGCCGATCAAAAACTATTATCGAAGATTATACGCGGTGAAATCTACTTTATGTTCGGCCTATCATCGACGTGACTGTATACTTCATGAAACAATAACATACCACCAGAGAGCTCTGAACATGTTCGATCCTTTCTATGTGATGAGTGATATACAGTTGAACTTCTCTATAATGAAATACTACATAGTGTAAGTAGTGTCTTGAGTAAGGAAGTAGCCTGTATAGTGAACAAATTTTCGTTAGTGTGCCATAAAATT
Organism: Caprella mutica; assembly: GCA_947561585.1. Taxonomy (NCBI): domain Eukaryota; kingdom Metazoa; phylum Arthropoda; class Malacostraca; order Amphipoda; family Caprellidae; genus Caprella; species Caprella mutica. The sequence goes on from CANNZV010002108.1 coordinate 97,308, forward strand.
TGTTCACTATAGAAGCTACTTCCTTACTCAGGACACTACATTTATTATACAAGATTTAATTACAGAGGAATTCTTCTGTCCTAAGAATTGGAATATTGAATGCAATCGAAGTTTAAAGAACTGCTTTCTTTAATTACTATGCACTAATTAGTGCAATAATATAAATGTAATTTCATACCAATTTTTAAATCGCGCAAGAATACATTCTAGAAATTATAACCACAGCGGAAGAATAACCGCCCCGCGGAAGAATAACCGCCCCGCGGAAGAATACTCTTCTTTCAAATACACCTATACTGGCCATCTAGTCCTTTCCCTGCAATTAATAAATTAATTTAGGTATTGGGCGGTGTTATTAGAGAGCCTCTGTCTTTGTCCATTGAAATCATTACTCTAATGTTCTTTGTATGTGCGGTCATTATTTAGAAACATCTTCTACAATTGAACTTTTATTGAAAAGATAATAATGGCTGGCGTAAGAGGTTAATGAAGGTGTATGGTATTATTTATTGGTGGTATTATTTAGTGAAGAGTTTCTACGATCGTGGAGCGAGCAATTGTGAGAAAGTGATAATTTGCAATTAAGTTAGTATGTAGGTACAAAAGACACGTATAGAGGTTTAAAATGGTTACCTGTAGGGGGTATTTAACTTATAAACTAACCGTAGAATTGATAAACTATCTCGTACATCAAGTAATAACAAGCGTAGACTTAGTCCGCTGAATATGTTTATTCGGTTATATGAATAATTGAAGAGTAAATACAATCAGATTATACTTTCTACAGCTCTATTCATTATAGGTAATATACTAGGCAATTAATTTAGCTGGTAATGTAATAAATAGCACATTGGAAAGGCATGGGCGTTGAAAGTTCATGGTATAATGGATGCAAGGAAAATAATTAAAGGAGTACCATGCAATGATTCAATCAAATATTGAAATGGATTGTGTAGTCCGTAGCATTGAAACACCATGTCAAATTATAGATTTGATCTCTCCATTGGAATTGACTTCGAAAGAGATGATTCGGTAGTGACAATAGGTCTATTTGGGGACTTGAGCAGTGGGGCACCAAAAGAAGAAGAGTTGAGAGCAACAAATGAGAGCAGTGGTTTGAGAGCAAGAAAATGAGAGCAGAGGCTCGAGAGCAAGAAAATGGAAGCAAAATATTTAAAGTGAACTGTTAATTGTAATACATTTGGATAGTTCATAATTGTCGGAACTGTTCGGGAAATACTATGACCAGATGTAGGCAGTGTTTGACACGTATGATGTAGGTAGTTATTGACACGTATGATGTAGGTAGTTATTGACACGTGTGATGTAGGTAGTTCTTGGCACGTATGATTTATGTAGTTCTTGACACATGTGATGTAGAGTTTGTGTTTGACACGTATGATTACGTGTTTGACACGTATGATTTAGGTAGAGTTTGACACGTATGATTTAGGTAGTTCTTGACACGTATGATTTAGGTAGTTCTTGACACATGTGATGTAGGTAGTGTTACGTATGATGTAGGTAGAGTTTGACACGTATGATGTAGGCAGTGTTTGACACGTATGATGTAGGCAGTGTTTGACACGTATGATGTAGGCAGTGTTTGACACGTATGATGTAGGCAGTGTTTGACACGTATGATGTAGGTAGAGTTTGACACGTATGATGTAGGTAGAGTTTGACACGTATGATGTAGGTAGAGTTTGACACGTATGATGTAGGTAGAGTTTGACACGTATGATGTAGGTAGAGTTTGACACGTATGATGTAGGTAGAGTTTGACACGTATGATGTAGGTAGAGTTTGACACGTATGATGTAGGTAGAGTTTGACACGTATGATGTAGGCAGTGTTTGACACGTATGATGTAGGCAGTGCTCATACCACACAATGTTTAACCAACAGACACATCTTGAAGGGCTCTCGATTGATCAACTCCCTTCCACTTGACTAAGCACATTTTCTCCTCTGCCCTTTGTATTCCAAGTTATTTAAAGTAAAAGGCGAGCATTCAAGCATTTCTGATACGAAGAAACGGAATAAAGGCAGCCTTAATGATTCCAAAGGTATCTTGAATAGATAAAGTGCTGAGTCACGCCTCACCATCACTGCTATGAACCTTTTTTATGAACCGTAGGCTTCATTCGATAAAACTCATGCAACCTCTAACTACCTGATGAGGTAGCCTAGGAAACCGTAGGTAAAGGCTCTATCTAGCATGATGATGTGCTAATGAATATTAACCTTTTAATAACCAAGCTTCGACGGGCTTAGCTCAATAGATTCAGCTGACAATTTAAATTGAGAGGCTGGCTAGATATTGATGCTAGCAGGGAGGTAGAGTCTCTGTATATTTAAGCCCCCTTATTATCATAAATGAGTTAGCAAGAAGTAAATATTGCATGGAGATAATATTAGCGTAGGGTTTGAAGATGCGAACTTTAGACACTTTCCATGTTTGTTTAGCATTAGAAATTCATAACTGGAGGCTGGCTGGCTGGCTGGGTGACTATGGTTCGAGAATGCCTGCCAGATCAATCTCTGTCACTAAATTGTACATTGAAAACCATGTTCCTTTAATGTTATGAGCGTCGTCGTCGCTCTAAAGCCAAAACTAAATGCAACACCTTTTTACAATCTAATTGTTTTTTGTTGTTAGATTTAAAAGAAGAAGGTAGTTGAATACGGCGAAGTATCACAAAGTCTTTGGCTTTCACTGATTTGAATCACTATTTGCATTGACTTGCCGTAAATGTCTCGTAAATCTCGAAGGATAAACCGAAGGAAATAAAAGGAGTGGCGTATCGTCAGATCTCTGACGCAGATGCACAATTAACTGACTAAAAATGATGCTAATGAACCGCATTCTCTGATTATCAACAAACAGAACCTTTATATCATTTATCTTAATTAAAATCAATTGTTGAGCTCCGTTTAAAATGTACTTTTTAGCACATATAGATAAATAAGTTAATGCCGATAGAAAACAATGGTAAGGGGAATAACCTGCCATACATTTAGCTCATTAAAAGCCTTTTATTGGAGAGTAAATTAGCCACTCTCTGCAATTTGGCAAACGGTGGACTCGTGTAGCTAGAAATGTATTAGACATACACATCAATATATGACGAGAGGAGTGATATATGATGTACAAAATTTAAAGAAATATGTCAACTCAGTATACATATCATAGAAAAATAAATTTTTCAATTTCATGTTTTATAATTAATCATAAATAGGGTTGTGACAATATGCGTTTAAAATCATAGATCCTGAAAATATAGACAAAGAGAAATGAACAGTATTGAATCGTTCTAAATCAGCGGTATATAGTATTCGATACCAGTATACTTCGTTTCGTCTATGATATTCCTAGGATCTATGATTTTGAACGCATATTAACACCACCCTGATCATAAAATTTAAATATATAATACATATCATAATTGAAATATTATTGAATATCATAATGAATTATAACACAACTGAGATATCTATAGGGGTACCCATATCTTTTTCTAAGTAAAAGGCGTAAGGCATTTGTAAGTAAGTAAATAACTTAAATGCTTTCCCGAGCTAAGTAAGTACAGTTAAATGTTTCAAACAAAACATTTAACTGCCATAGTTATTAATGATCTTCAGTTATTTCAGTCCTACTCATTAATTTTGTGTTCTACTCTGAAACTCTTACCTACTTTTAAACCTCAAGTGAATATATAAATCTTTTAATGTTTTATTTATAATTAACAAGAGTATTCAGTTGGTAGAGTGTACAGTTCATATGAATAAAATACTAGGGTATAGTAGAGTTTGTTTGTAAATATGAAGTGCATAAATGATAACAGTAGCTTTAATGCCCCCGTTACATGTACAAACGCAAGGGTTGAGTGGTAAATATAACAATTCTAGAAAAGTTAAAGTGAACACTGAAAACTATAAATGATACACAATTTTTGGATGAAGATACTTTACCCGAACAGACAAAAAAAATTTTTTAATGAATTTTTAAAGTTTGACAATAAAATTTCTTTAATTTCTTTTTAAATATAGTCTGTAAATTAAGTACCCGACTATCTGTTCTTCGACCTTGGTACACTGATTATAAACATCATGCAGTCGTATGCCCGATGTTGGTTCCGATAAAAACGGTTACGCGATTTATCGACACTAGCTCCAACGAACAGCGATAATGACGGAGTTGCTAACTAAACGTGTGCTTAATACATGAGCAAATGCGCTACAGTCTTTAGAATATTTATTCTCGTACACACCATAAGACAAACACTGTAAAAACATAATTATAGAGACTTTGTAACAGTATTTTGCTAGCTAGTCCACACTCAAAAACATCACTTTTTTTAATGGGATTTCAGTTATGATATAGTGTGATCAATATTCAAGATAAAATCATTTAATTAACATTATGCTAAATTTACGGAAAAGAGTAACTCTTATGAAGTTTTACACAGTTTATTAATTTTAAAGTATGAAAATGAAATTTTGCTATAATAGTAATTAATGCTTGTAGATGGTATTTTGAATTTGGGCCTGGGTACATGAAGACAAATTAAATTTGAAAATGTGTTCAGTAAAATTAACATTTTTTTCAGATTTTCTGAAATTTACTTTCCACATTAACAATTTTATAAAATAAGTCAAAATTTATTTTTTACATAAATACTAAATACAGATTAATAGAACATCTATTAATCTGTTTTTGTCATCATACATATAATTATTATACAATTAGATTTTTTAATGAATACTACCTAAAATGGACAAAATTTGACCAACCAACCACAATGTTTTCATAAAAACGTTGTCAATTCTCAAATTCAATTTTTTTAAGTAATTTTCTCTTTCAATAATTAAGTTGAAATGTACGTGTGTATAGATTATAATCTTACACTTGATCAATAAATATTGTTCAATGTTTTTGCATATAAAAACAGACTTTTTTCTCGCTAGCAGAAACAGCCCTGAAGTTCCGCATAGAGGTTACGGTTGCTGTTCGGAACATGCCGAGGAACAGCTATGATAATTGTTACTTATCAACAGGGCATGTCTTTGCTATAACTTACAGGGATAACAATTGCGGGTGGAGGGACTTTTATACGTACATCGAGGTAAGTAAATCCCTGAGGTATGGAATCGAACCAAATCTTAAGTTTTTGCAATTTCCAGTCTGGAAAATGTTAATAGGGAAATCATTATGAATTATTCTAATTGTTTTAATAATATCATGGCGAAATTCGTAAGATTTTTTCCCATGAAATATGTTAGACTATAGGAATTTTATTATAGTCTTATTGTTATAAAATATTAATTTTGTTTTAATAGTACCGCAGGAAAATTCGTTACATTTTTAGGCATGAAAGACGTTTATATTTTTGATCTTCACTTCGCCATAACTATGTTCAAATTATCAGGACCAACTTTAAACTTTCCCAGGACCAAGGGAAGAAAGTGAATGAGTTGATATTTTTTTTCTGATTATGCAAAGGAATTTTTTTTGACATACCACGTGTCTCCATGATAGAAATACACAAGAGTTCATACCACCCCGATTCGAAGGACCGTAGCATACCAGAACATAAACCCGGTAGGTTTCCCACTAACTCACTTCTCATTTGATTTAATAGGCTTACTTAAGAAAGAACACAATCAGCTAATAAATCCTTGTATTACTAGCATGCAGTTTAACAATGGCACCTAAATAAATTTAGATACGCCTCAACCGCTGCACCCAAAGATTCTCTTAGCTAGTGCAACACAATTATTGTTTGTTTTCAATCTCACCCTAGCAGCAGCACAATAAGCTGATTTGAATATTAATCTTAAAGGACTCAACAAGATCAAAACAAGCTACACAACAAATAAGATCAGAGGGAGATTGTCGTCCCCGTCATAATGGACTGTAACAAATTCTAGGAGGTAAAACAAAATGATGAAGGTGTTCTTAGGGTTTCATACTATGTAGGTAGTGGGAGAGAGTAAGCGGTGATTTATATGCCTAGCTGGCTGGAGTTCTTTCAATTGTGTGCACTCCTCATTTGGATAGCTTAAGACTCTTCTAACTCAACCAAATGCAAATTATTTGCAGGGACCACAACATGGGGTCCTTCGACTTGTTAGTCATTTACAATCCATTTGTAGTGACTAATGTACCTTCCACAAGATAAATATACCTAGTGTGATTTCAGACACTAAATTTGAGCAAGAAAAAGTGGATGCAACAGAGACTCTATGATTTTTTAAAAAATATTCAAAACCCACCTGTGAGATAAAAAATACATGTAGCTAATATAGCATGAATTTTAGAATCAAATAGTGAATATGTTACATATATAGTTTGATTATAGATAATATTAAAATGATAAAATCTACTCATTAATATAATGTTTTCAACCAATAATTATTCGGCCAAACTGAAGGAATAGGTAAAGTGTCCTCCAAGAAATCGGTCGATTATTGGTACCATACATCATTAGTTAATTTATTTCGTTAGGGTGATAAAATTTACACATGGTTCCTGGTCTAACTCTTCAGTTATCTTGTGGAATATGCTAATAAGGATGCATAATAAAATACAAAGTGTGATGTTTATGGACGGGATTCCCAATTTATGGGTGATGGAAGCTTCGATAACTGTATGATTTCTTGTGTTTTCATAAATTTTGCATCCTCTTCCTACATGATAAATATAGTTAAGCTTTATTCAAAATGAATAGAGACTTCTAATATGAAGAGTTATGCTAAGACTTGTAATTTTTGTTAATAAACAAATTACTGTAAATCAAAATCCTCTGCAAATTGAGTGATATATGGAAATGTTCTTCAAAAACACCTGTTCACTAAATTTATGATGAAGAATCACCTGCTCAGAGGTGTTCATCAGAATTGCCATAAATTTCGCCCATACAATCTATCAACAACGGATTTTAATGGCCAGAACACTGCCAATATATTGTCGATTGGAAGATAGAGATTTTGAAACCATTCGAATATTGGGGATAGGAAGCTGAATCGGTTTATGTAGTTAGATCTTTCATTTAAATATTGGGGATAGGAAGCTGAATCGGTTTATGTATAGTTAGATCTTTCATTTAAATATTGGGGATAGGAAGCTGAATCGGTTTATGTAGTTAGATCTTTCATTTAAATATTGGGGATAGGAAGCTGAATCGGTTTATGTAGTTAGATCTTTTCATTTAAATATTGGGGATAGGAAGCTGAATCGGTTTATGTAGTTAGATCTTTTCATTTAAATATTGGGAATAGGAAGCTGAATCGGTGTATGTAGTTAGATCTTTTCATTTAAATATTGGGTAGAGGAAGCTGAATCGGTGTATGTAGTTAGATCTTTTCATTTAAATATTGGGTAGAGGAAGCTGAATCGGTTTATGTAGTTAGATCATTTAGTTTATATATTGGCTATAGGAAATTGAATAAGGCCAATATATATTGGAGACATCAAATTGATTTTATCTATCTACCTTATTTATCATATTATTGATGGAGGATTGTTACTACATAAGAGATAACGTTAGTAATTCAGTAGAACGGCATTTTTGAATCAACTAACTCTTTAATAGAGAGTAGGTAGTGATGCAATTTCAACATTGTAAAATTAAAAGAAATTGCTATAAGTTAGCTAAATTCAGAGCTTAGCTAATCAAAGAACAATGAAATAATCATCGTGATTATGAGGGCAAAGTCATTTCATCGCGTTCGTAGATGAGGAATGTTGTTCCGCGGCACCATGCGAAGACTGCGCTATGATTGACACTAGTGCGGTGATGTAAGAGACTTAAATATTAACAATGAAAACACACTGGGCTTTTAAATGCTATTTTGAAAGGACACAACAATGATAAAAAGTAATTAGGTTTTACTTATAGAGTGGCTATAGCTTGTACAATGTACAGTCAAAGAAAAGTGTATCGGTGATGATTTTTTTTAACAGTTTACTGATTTCACATTTCCAAAAAGAAACTTCGATATTTCTAATGCTTGTAGATATTTAAAAAATAGGTCTGGGTACACGACGACAAATTTGAAAAAGATCGAATAATAGGAAATTAGTTAACTGCGATTTGTGAAATTTGCATCATCACAGTTAATCTTATTTCTTATAGTACATCATCACAGTGACTCTTTTCTCTGATAGTACATCATCACAGTGACTCTTTTCTCTGATAGTATATCATCACAGTGACTCTTTTCTCTGATAGTACATCATGCAGTGACTCTTTTCTCTGATAGTACATCATGCAGTGACTCTTTTCTCTGATAGTACATCATCACAGTGACTCTTTTCTCTGATAGTACATCATCACAGTGTCTCTTTTCTCTGATAGTACATCATCACAGTGATTCTTTTCTCTGATAGTACATCATCACAGTGACTCTTTTCTCTGATAGTACATCATCACAGTGACTCTTTTCTCTGATAGTACATCATCACAGTGACTCTTTTCTCAGATAGTACATCATCACAGTGACTCTTTTCTCTGATAGTACATCAGCACAGTGACTCTTCTCTGACAGTACATCATCACAGTGACTCTTTTCTCTGATAGTACATCATCACAGTGACTCTTTTCTCTGATAGTACATCATCACAGAGACTCTTTTCTCTGATAGTACATCATCACAGTGACTCTTTTCTCTGATAGTACATCATCACAGTGACTCTTTTCTCTGATAGTACATCATCACAGTGACTCTTTTCTCTGATAGTACATCATCGCAGTGACTCTTTTCTTTGATAGTACATCATCGCAGTGACTCTTTTCTCTGATAGTACATCATCACAGTGACTCTTTTCTCTGATAGTACATCATCACAGTGACTCTTTTCTCTGATAGTACATCATCACAGTGACTCTTTTCTCTGATAGTACATCATCACAGTGACTCTTTTCTCTGATAGTACATCATCACAGTGACTCTTTTCTCTGATAGTACATCATCACAGTGACTCTTTTCTCTGATAGTACATCATCACAGTGACTCTTTTCTCTGATAGTACATCATCACAGTGACTCTTTTCTCTGATAGTACATCATCACAGTGACTCTTTTCTCTGATAGTACATCATCACAGTGACTCTTTTCTCTGATAGTACATCATCACAGTGACTCTTTTCTCTGATAGTACATCATCACAGTGACTTTTCTCTGATAGTACTAATGATCGCAATTGAGCTACCCATAACTTTTCTCAAAAAGACACCCAAATTTCTCGGTAGTTTAAAAAGTTGGTGCATTTTTATGCATATCTAACTATATTACATGGTCCTATCTGTGATCTCACTGATAAATTAGGTAATAATGTGTAATTAAGCATAAATATCCAAGATTAGGATGAGATACATAGGTGGACAGGCCCAAAAGTCTCCAGTTAAAGCTACTTCTATCAGGCAAAGCTACTTGTGTCAGCTAAATAAGCTACCTCTATCTCTGGTCCATCAGCAGTCGGACAACATAGTGCATAGAATCCTGATGGATAATTCATTAAATCCACCCAATTAATGTTAATTATATGCTCAAATGGCCATTAAATTGATTTAATCGAGGTGGTTCGACTTGTTAGGCAGTGATTAGAATTTACAAATGTTCTATTTTTTATCACCGATTGTGGGTTTACATTGGGGTTTATTGGTGTAAACCATCAGTAGCTTGTTAAGTTGCAATTGACGTGGTAATAAATTACACCCATTTAAATGGTTGTACCTAGTCACTTTTAATTACTGAACATATATTCTAAATACAAAAGAGAAAATTATATATATTATAATATACCTATATATAAAATTTTATCTTTTTAAATATTCACAATATTTATCTTAAAATGAATAATACAATATTTGTGGATATTTAAATGTAGAATATTATTTAAAATTTATTTATCTTTTCATGAATATTTTTTCAATAATAATATTAAAAAAATGTTTTAATGAGCGTACCGCAAAATTCATAATTTCTTGGAAAATCGATTAATTACAAATTATATTTCTAGGCATAGAAAAAGTAACTGATGATAATTAGTTAGTAAATTGGTCCTGAAGCTGACATTCTTCCATAGTTTATGCAAATTAATACATTTAGCTGTTATTATTCAATGGTCATTTATTCATTTGGATACTATGGGATACCTGGAAGTTATTCAAATTCATTGAATATTTAACAGGTGGGTAGATTTTGCATATTTCCACCAAGGAGGCAGATAACTAATGTTTATTAGTTAGGCCATTAGTCATAGTAGGGCTAAACTAGTTAGGAAATTATTATATGAATCAGTTTTTTAATATAGAAATATGAAAAATAGTTAATTGCTTTTTATATATAGTGAAGGGTTTAACAGATGGGTGAAGAGTTGCCAACTGATGGGTGAAAAGTTACCAACTGATGGGTGAAGAGTAACCAACTGATGGGTAAAGAGTTACCAACTGATGGGTGAAGAGTTACCAACTGATGGGTGAAGGGTTACCAACTGATGGGTGAAGAGTTACCAACTGAGGATGAAGAGTTGCCAACTGATGGGTGAAGGGTTACCAACTGATGGGTGAAGAGTTACCAACTGATGGATGAAGAGTTACCAACTGATGGATGAAGAGTTACCAACTGATGGGTGAAGGGTTACCAACTGATGGGTGAAGAGTTACCAACTGATGGGTGAAGGGTTACCAACTGATGGGTGAAGAGTTACCAACTGATGGGTGAAGGGTTACCAACTGATGGGTGAAGGGTTACCAACTGTTACTGACGTGTTACAACTTCTAGGTGAAGACTAGAAAGCAGCAATGACTAACACTAACATTAATTAGAACACATACCAATTAATACTCTAAAAGAAAAAAGGGTCATGATTAATAGTATCATTAATATTTGCTAACAGTCATGTATTGGTTATTTACTAACATTAAAATGCTGAAACATGTTTCGATTCTTAGTCGAAATGGTAAATTAGATTGTAATAACATAATAAATTTTAATTAAATTCATAAGAAAACATTGTGAAATTTTCTTCTCACAAGTTTCAATTACAGTTAATTTATTAATGCTAAAAACTTATATATATAATACCATTGGCATAATACATCAAAGTTATATCGATATATGATATCTTGATCTTTAAGATGCTTGTATTGTTGGATTTCCAATCAGAAACTCCATGCAATTCCTATAATGAGAAGTTGCAATACAAAGTTACTAAGTCTAATTACCGTAGTGTATCAATGCGACTACAATTACACCATTAATAAAGTCCCTGTGATGGTAGGTTGTGACGGAGTAATTTAGAAGTGTCTCCCCTGTAGCCTCGAGGCATCATTTTCTATAATAACTTCGAGATTCACGAGACAGCTATTGCAGATATCGAAGATGGAAAATAAACATGGAGAATTAATGATCCTATGGGAGATAATGGTTTAGGGAAAGCTAAGGAAATAATATGAAATTTTGAGGAAAATCGAGAAAAAAATGAGTGGTTTTGAAGCGAATTAAATTTTCAGAAAGAATAAATAGAAAACGGCTTAAAAATGTAAAAAAAAAATTAGTATCAATGAAATCTTAATAAATACGAAAAAATCTCATTTAAAAAATCTCATTAAAATCGAAAAATTATCATTTGCAAAAAAAATCTCATTGAAATCGAAAATTTAAAAAAATTTAAACAAAGCAAATAGTAATAATTAACAACGCAAAGAATAACATTATATCATACATAAATTTTGATTAATAAATTGCGCTATTACCAGGTACTGATGTTATCAAATCCTGAACCAGACCATCCAAGCACCAAGTTAATTGAAGAAAATTATACTGTAGGTATAATGTCCATGGTACCGTACTCGTAGCTAGCTAGCAACGGCTCCGTAATATTATCGGAACTATATTCTATGCGAGGAATTTAGCCACAGAAACATAAATTATTATTTAATCTAAGGTTGATGGTAAGTGGAGCAGAGTGTTCTTTTGTGTCTGGAGAATAAATATTCAAATAGCTAAGAGCTTCTACTTAATTCTTATATTGGAATTCAAATGCCTGATTGGATTCGGAATGATAAGAGTATTGTGAATAATTTTGCTGATTACTTTGAGAATCAGTTATGTTCATTATGCAGTTTGTCCGTTAGGCGTTTTGTCCGCTCACGGTTCATTCGCTACAACACACTACATGGTTTAACCCAAATAAACACTTCTGTTTAAAATTTGTAGGGTAAATTATGAATTATCGGTTAGTTTCAAATCTTCGGTCATATAAGAAAAAAAGATATCACAATTATTGTTATTGTGTTACCTGATACCTGCAGGTATCAGGGATACCAATGAAAATAAAATTTAAATAACAATAATTGTGATGTCTTTTTTTCTTATATGACCGAAGATGTGAAACTAACCGATAATTCGTAACTTACCCTATTAGTCACCAATCAGAAGAATTCAAAACCTGAAAGCCAGAAGCGTTAGGTATTTGCAGTTCATCTAGGAGATACCTAACAGATTGCACTTCATTATTTACGTCAGCCATCACTGTTATTAAATAAAGGCCAAAATTGATGTCCCTCGGAGCAATTAAGTTTGAGACACGGTGACTTGTATAAACAGTGTTTCGAAACTCAAGGAGAAAGTACTTCACACTATCCTATTAGTCATTAGTACCTTCCAGGCTACCGTATAGTTAAATTAACCTGTAAAAGTTAACTCATTTTCTCGAGATTGATATACCTGCTGTTTCTTGGCTAGAGCCTCGGGTGGAAGTTTTACACATTGGAAAATTAGTTTTTTAGAGCGTTCAGGTAATACATTTTTTGGAATTTATAACTGAATGACTTAACTAAATTATCATTCCAATAAAAAATGAACGTAATAAATGAAAAGAATTTAGTAAAGAAAGAAAAACAAGAGTTTTCCCACACCTTTTGTTCCGTGGCGTAAAATTTGAATGTACAAACACTCTAGACTTTAAAAAAGGAAGACATTTCTCGAGGAAAATTGTGAAGTGAAGATCAGGTTTCATCGCAAGGCACTTGTAAGATAAGGAAAAAACCACCACCTCCTACTCAAGAAGGAGAAGAAGCAAAATCTCTTTATTGAACTTGTAATAATAGTCATAATTTGATGCTGATTCTTGCCATGCAGAATTATCGACTTTGAAAAAAAGACGTTACTGACCACCCAGGATGCTTACTTTGTTTTTCTGTGTCTGATTCTATGAGCCATGGGCTTGGGTGTAGGTACAGAATAATCATATTAATTTAATCATTATTATGCATGATAGGGGTACTTACTGGTGAACTCATGACAAAATCATAGAGAAATAAAAAAACGCATAAGGAACCTATGTATACACATTTAGCTGAGGCTTGCTGCAAATTTGGCATGAAACAACCATAAAATTAGAAGAAATCTATTCATTAAAATTGATGATAGTGAATAGTATTTATAATAATACGGTAGAACTCCTCTATAATGAAAACCTGAAACAGTTTATGTAGTAGTCATAAGTAAGGAAGTAAATTGTATAGTGAACAAATTTTCTTTAGTGGGCTATAAAATGACCATTAGTTTTAGAAAACTGATGGCCATTTCATGGCTGACTACAGAAAAGTAATTCAATACGGAGGTTACTTCCTTTTTCAGGACACTACATTCACTATAGAGGATTTCAGTAAAACTATTGTTATGAGTAATGACAGCACATTTGAGATACAGTATCGTCACTTCCATATACGAAAAGACATTACTGGCAAATCGATGACAAATAAGGCAGACACTAAGGAACATCTCTACTTTGCCCTCAAGTGACTAGGTAAACATTGGCAGATGCTACCTAGTTTGACAAACTGGAGCTAGCGAGTCATCTTATACAAATAGAGGCGCTATTGGCTATCTGAAACTGGATATTTCACATCAAAATGATGATGTAAATGAGATTTTTCGGTAAAAGCTGATGTTAAATATCAGTTACAATGATGTAAAATCTGTTAAATATCAGTTACAATGATATAAAATCTGTTGAATATCAGTTACAATGATATAAAATCTGTTAAATATCAGTTACAATTAATTAAATCTGTTAAATATCAGTTACAATGATGTAAAATCTGTTAAATATCAGTTACAATGATGTAAAATCTGTTAAATATCAGTTACAATGATATAAAATCTGTTGAATATCAGTTACAATGATATAAAATCTGTTAAATATCAGTTACAATGATGTAAAATCTGTTAAATATCAGTTACAATGATGTAAAATCTGTTAAATATCAGTTACAATGATATAAAATCTGTTAAATATCAGTTACAATGATATAAAATCTGTTGAATATCAGTTACAATGATATAAAATCTGTTAAATATCAGTTACAATGATGTAAAATCTGTTAAATATCAGTTACAATGATGTAAAATCTGTTAAATATCAGTTACAATGATATAAAATCTGTTGAATATCAGTTACAATGATATAAAATCTGTTAAATATCAGTTACAATGATGTAAAATCTGTTAAATATCAGTTACAATGATGTAAAATCTGTTAAATATCAGTTACAATAAAGTTGAATTTTCAACTTAAATATTTTGTTTCTAAGTAAAAAAAGCGATCTGATGTTTAAATTTATTTCTCACAAAGTTTGGGTACATAAAATGATTCATATAATATTTTAAAAAATGACATCGATACCCTTCTGAAAAGTATTTTTGTATTTATTGTTACAGAAAAAATCCATTACCAAATCAACAAATATTCACCAAAAAATCTTTATTTCAAATAGAAATATTATACATGTAACATGTCATTTCCATAAAAAAAAAAGAAAAAAAAATATAAAATAAATATATATTTGAAAAATATATTGAGACTAGAGTACATTCATTTCTAGAGTTTAAATATAGTAACTTGCCTAACACGTACCCTACTATAAACATTAAACTTGACTATAGTAGACATTTTATTGGAGATCATATCTAGTATATAGCATATTGAATTACAATTATCGACTTTTAAAAGTAGCTAGCAATCTAAAAACTAAAAGACCTTGGCATAAACAACTAGAGAGAACAACTCTAAAACAACTAAAACATGGAGGAGCTATAGGTTGAAAATGAACGACGTTAGAAATGAATAAATATACAGATAAAAATAGAGGTTAGAATAATGTAAAGTCAGTTAAATATCAGTTACAATGATGTTAAATCAGTTACAATGATGTTAAATCAGTTACAATGATGTTAAATATCAGTTACAATGATGTTAAATCAGTTACAATGATGTTAAATCAGTTACAATGATGTTAAATATCAGTTACAATGATGTTAAATATCAGTTACAATGATGTTAAATCAGTTACAATGATGTTAAATATCAGTTACAATTTGATGTTAAATCAGTTACAATGATATTAAATCAGTTACAATGATGTTAAATATCAGTTACAATGATGTTAAATCAGTTACAATGATGTTAAATATCAGTTACAATTTGATGTTAAATCAGTTACAATGATGTTAAAAATCAGTTACAATTTGATGTTAAATCAGTTACAATGATGTTAAATCAGTTACAATGATGTTAAATCAGTTACAATTTGATGTTAAATCAGTTACAATGATGTTAAATCAGTTACAATGATGTTAAATCAGTTACAATGATGTTAAATCAGTTACAATGATGTTAAATCAGTTACAATGATGTTAAATATCAGTTACAATTTGATGTTAAATCAGTTACAATGATGTTAAATATCAGTTACAATTTGATGTTAAATCAGTTACAATGATGTTAAATCAGTTACAATGATGTTAAATATCAGTTACAATGATGTTAAATATCAGTTACAATTTGATGTTAAATCAGTTACAATGATGTTAAAAATCAGTTACAATGATGTTAAAAATCAGTTACAATTTGATGTTAAAAATCAGTTACAATTTGATGTTAAATCAGTTACAATGATGTTAAAAATCAGTTACAATTTGATGTTAAATCAGTTACAATGATGTTAAATCAGTTACAATTTGATGTTAAATCAGTTACAATGATGTTAAATCAGTTACAATTTGATGTTAAATCAGTTACAATGATGTTAAATCAGTTACAATGATGTTAAATCAGTTACAATGATGTTAAATCAGTTACAATGATGTTAAATCAGTTACAATGATGTTAAATCAGTTACAATGATGTTAAATCAGTTACAATGATGTTAAAACAGTTACAATGATGATCAGTAATTATATGTAAATCAATTAAATTTCATATAAATAAATATCATTTTAATAATTTAGAAAAATAATATTTTCAAATAAAAAAAGAAATATCGAAAAATATTCAGTAAGATTTTTCTTATATCGCTGAAGCATTCATTATGAGCAGAGCATTCATTATGAGCAGAGCATTCATTAATGAGCAGAGCATTCATTAATGAGCAGAGCATTCAGTATGAGCAGAGCATTCATTATGAGTTGCCTCATTTCTCACTATAGCTAATGACACTCTTAACCCTAATTATCTTATCATAATAATGAGCCTCATAAGAGAGAAAATGCCGCTAAAAGACACGCGACTTTGGCCCTATGTACTATCGTGACTTTTGAACTAACTTTATAGCTTTGTTTATTCATTTTGTAGTTCCTTTCACTCCCTAATCTCCGGAATTACATCATTTTTAATTGGATAATTTCACCACTCTCAAATTATCAAAGAAAACTAAAATGTTGAAATGATGAAGAGTTTTACTTTAGCCTTTTATTTTAGATTGTAAATTGTACCTCGTTTTGATTTGAAAGATTATATCAGTTTTGTATGGAAGATTCAGAAATCTTATTTTTTGTTGATTTACTATTTTTACTAAAAAAAATTCAGGATTGAAAGAGAAAGGATTTTTTTACGCTGAAATGCAAAAAAAAAAAATTATTTTGGTGTCGAAATAATATTAAAGGAGAAATATATATTTATGGGAATGTAGAACAATATATTTTTTCATGATTTGATAGAAACAAATCATTCGTCAAACTTTTTTTAAAATAAATTCCGTATAGTGTAGTGTTGAAAAACAATTTTTTATAAATAATGTTAATGGTTAAAAAAATGATTACTATTTACTATCGTAATTTAGAATTCTAATTACAAAGCAGTAGCATTATTATAATAATTGAACTATAAACAGCCATCAATCCATCAGTTGAAATGGTTTAAATAAACATACTGAGACGTTAACGAGTTTTAATGCAGTTGAATTAACCAACCACATGCGTCGACATCAAATTACTGATTTTGCGCTGCGGTATCGACCCGAGATTGTGTCGACATGAACGACACCGAATACGGATGAGATGACGTCATGGTAATTTAATAGTTAGTGTTTTGAAAAAATTAGAGAATTTTTAACAGAATTTTTTCCCCAGTTTTTTTTTAAAGTTAAAAAATTTAATTTTCAAATTATAAAATATGAGTTTAATTTTTCAAACCAACACATTTTAATGTAATAAAAGTGCTAATTAAAAGAAATATTTTACAATACTCTTAAGTAATTTTTTTTATGGACGATAAAAATTCTTTGAAATTAGGTATGATATAATTATCAACAAGGAAGTTAAAAACCTTCTATGTATAAAATATAAAAATAAATTTAATTTAATGAGGTATAAAAATAATGATTGGTACTACCAAACTATTTTCTATTTACGAATTTACTAATAAATCATTAAATATTTTAAAGCGAATGTACACAAATTTACGTGCGTGTCAAAATGACACGTTTTGACACATTCTGTCGCATGTCACCGTCCTTTGACATGACACATGACAGACACGCTATGGCGGGAGATATTTGCATGTGTGTACAATACACAGATTACTTCATTTGAGTGAATTATGTGTGAAATAACACACAGAGTATACAGAGAGGGGAAATATAATGAGGTGATACCCAGAGAGAAACTTGTGGTGGGAATGTGGAATATTGAACATGTTTGAACTTGTTAAAACATATTTGAACATGTTTGAGCATGTGAAAACATATTTGAACTTAATATCCATAGATAGATGATTAATGTTTATTCTATATACATAAATATACTTATTAATTTATTAAGTGGCTCTCTATCGTAATTTTCGATAGCCCCCACATGATTTTCTGTAAGGGACATACATATTTAGACACATAATATACTCATCTAAACCAATCTTTATAATTATTAATAATCATTACTTATGATTTTAGTTATACTAACTACCTCTAATCAAGTTACACTATATGCTATAAAATAGTTACTAAAACATTTAGATACTCTAAATAAAGTCAACAAGAATAGAATGGTAATATCAGGAATACTTTTTCAAAGAGTAATCACAATGACTAATTTTATTACCAGAGAACCCGCATAATTTTGTTTCCATGGTAACATGTATATTTTTAAACAAAACGTAAAAAAATATTCCCATATACCAGCCATAAAATTAAGGGTATACATTATTGTCCTTTATTATTATGGTATTAGGGCTACTAACACGATTAAATAATTCACACAAATTAATAATTAATTCATATGAAAGATAATGAACGTTCATCGATATTCTTGTATGATAAAAAAATATAATTAATTTAACTTCAGTTTGCAAAGAGATAAATTATAAAATTATAGTGAATTCATAGGAGAGAATCTAAGTTCTATGAAGTTTTATATTATACTATTGTATTTATGGTAAATTATTTATAATTAGTCTGAAATTAAAAAATATATATATTCACAACGGAAAAATATATAGATATATATATCTTCTTTTCATGTATATTCAAAACGTATCAAATAAATACAGCACATTACACACGTCAAACTGTGCAACACACACAACCACACGTCAAACTGTGCAACGCACACACAACCACACGTCAAACTGTGCAACGCACACACAACCACACGTCAAACTGTGCAACAGACACACAACCACACGTCAAACTGTGCAATACACAGACAACCACACGTCAAATTGTGCAACACACACAACCACACGTCAAACTGTGCAACAGACACACAACCACACGTCAAATTGTGCAACACACAGACAACCACACGTCAAACTGTGCAACACACAGACAACCACACGTCAAACTGTGCAACACACAGACAACCACACGTCAAACTGTGCAACACACAGACAACCACACGTCAAACTGTGCAACACACAGACATACAGACACGCATTGACGGACCACCGGGCAAGTCGTAAGTCAAAAACTTTATTTTTAGTTTTTTTTTCGATGCGGCTTCGCGTCTAAACAATGACCACTATTTTGTGGATCTAAATTGGAGATTTGCGTCATTACAGATGACTGATGGTTATTGGAAGTCGATGAGATGTGGAGATAGAGCAAGGAGAGCCAATTTACATACGTTAAAAGATCCTAACCTCTGGAGCTATAGATGTACATGCACGAGAAGAAAGAAATAAACTGACATTTTAAACCTGTAGTTATAGTTTTAATGGTCAGACAAAAGGAGTACGGTATTATGAATATAAAAGAAATTAATATGAATAAATCGTATATATAAATGAATACAGATCACATTTTTAAAATTGATTATGAATTAATTTTTTTTTAAATGATTGTGAATTAAGTTTTAAAAAATGATTGTGAATTAAGTATTAAAAATTAATTAAGTTTTAAAAAATTGATTGTGAATTAAATATAAAATGTGAATAAAAATAATTTCAGGTATAGAAGACTCATAATTTTCCAGGATGAAATCAACCGAAATATCATCATTGAACATTTTTCTTATTTATATTAGTTATATAGAACGATACAAAATAAATAAAAACAATAACTATAAACTTTATACTTCTACAAGTGTAAGAATTAAATCAAAATTAATACCCATCTATTGTACATAATTATATCCATACATTATAATAAAATATATAAGTGTCTAAAGAGACTAAAGTGCATTCTCACTATGCATTTTATCCCAAGAAATAAAGCTTATAAACTAACCCTATTTCTCGGACGCGAGATTCTCAGCACCCGCAGATTCTTATTTATTTTCATAAAAAGAATTTACGATGAGTTTAATGGAGGTGCGAGTGTCGTGGTTCAGCGGCGAAGAGTACGGACATTACACCGAGAGAATGGAAGCTCAGGCACTAGGGGGGACTTACGAATTATTGGACAGATACATATTTTCGATCATATATATAAGAAAAAGTATATAAATATATAATTGAACATTATTATTTATTAAATTTTAGTATCCATGATACCAAATGTATATAATTGAACATTTTAATTTGTTAATTGAATTAGTATCCACGAAACCTGCAGGTATCATGGATACCAATTAAAATATCAGTTAAATTTTAAATCATATTTTTTCTTATATGACCGAAAATGTGGAACTGTCCGATAATTCGTAACATGCCCTCTAAATGTTATACTGAATTCACATCAGCATCCGTTACAAACAGAAGGCGCAAACTCTCTACCGAACACAGAGAGAACATGTCTCTAGACAAACACGTTTAGGTAATAAAATTAGGAGATATGGGTTATCTTGATAAGCATAGCCATCACTCATATGCTTACACTGCAACAAATGTTAAAGAATTTCATGAGTTAAGTCATGTGTAACGGACATTCTCTGGAGGAATATATTTTTTATTGTGACCCGCGAAAGTAACCGTATATACACTTTATTTAGCGAATAGATTTTATAAAAGATTTTGATAACATATTTTTTATAGCTTGTTTATCGGAATACTCAAAGACGCATGAATAAATATATATTTTACATTAACATTCAAATATATGGGTATTGTGTGCATCATAATATTTTGATAGTTTTGAGTGTTGAAAATTTTCCGAAAATACGATGCAATATATTTTTTTTTAATTTGTTGTACATTGCATTTTCGTTGTATATTCCATTAAAATATACTGAATTCTTACTATTTTTCACCGTTTTCTTAATAACATTAGTTTTTCAATTATTCTTTTTATTTAAAGCATTATTATGGAAATTAAATAACGTTGCAGGAAAAGACTAATTTCTTGCAAGCTTTCTGCATAATATCACCATTACGTATCTGAATGCATAGCTCTAATAATACAGGCATAATTATGATAAAATATAGAAAATACCCTTGTCATGATAGGGTTAACAATTAGCCATTTAGATTTATGGTTAAAGAAGCAGAGAGATAGCTTCCTAGATAGCCTCTGTATAATTTCTAAACTCCGAAACAAGGTGGAAGTTGTACAATGACACATAGTATAATTACAGCTTATAGGTATCCTTATCAAGAGCTCTAGAAGTTGCAATTGTATGATGTACTATCAGAGAAAAGAGTCACTGTGATGATGTACTATCAGAGAAAAGAGTCACTGTGATGATGTACTATCAGAGAAAAGAGTCACTGTGATGATGTACTATCAGAGAAAAGAGTCACTGTGATGATGTACTATCAGAGAAAAGAGTCACTGTGATGGTGTACTATCAGAGAAAAGAGTCACTGTGATGATGTACTATCAGAGAAAAGAGTCACTGTGATGGTGTACTATCAGAGAAAAGAGTCACTGTGACGATGAAGAGTCTCCGCATGATGTTATTTTCACAAATCAGTTTTCTAATTTCCTGTCATTCTCAAATGTTACAAATTTATACCATTATTAAAATATTTACAAGCATTACAATCAGTTTTATTTTCTAAATATGAAATTAGTGAAGTGTGAAGTTTTTAGTTTTCTTTGACTGTAAGGGTTCATGGCACAGTGTACCTGTTGGCTCTGACTTCACCAAGTTGCCTGCGGTTAGAAATAACTGCTCCTTTGTTTCTCGCTTTTGTTTTATAGCTTATCGGAGAAGGAAAATTGTAGATGAAGCGGAGTTAGAGGAAGATTCAATGCTTTGGTATCGACAGGAAAAAAATATAGAAGTGGGTGAGGTAACGAACATTGGGAATGGTTTATAAATAGTGAAAATATTTCTGATTGAGAATGTTTCTATTTATTCTTGGATATTTTTAATCTCTTTTCATATATAAAAAAATTAATTAATAATACTTTTTTATTATTATTTTTTTTTTAAACTTTATTTTCTTAATATGTAGAACAAATTGAAGATAAAATTTTATATGCAATATAATATGGCACAAATGATCTGTAAATATTAAGTACCAGGAAATTAATTTAGCTCATGCCATTCGCTAATAAAGTATTAAAGGATGTTTAAGTATGATGTTTATAATACATTATAATAAATAGGGTTGTGACAATATGCATTAAAAATCATAGATGTTAAGAATATCACAGACGAAATACAATGGAATCGAATACTATATACCGCTGGCTTAGAACTATTCAATACTCTTTAATTCTCTCGGTCGATAATATTTTCGGGATCTATTATTTTAGAAGCATATAGTCACAACCCTAATAATAAGTTATTCAGTGTAAAAAGAAGAAGGATCTTCAAGGTTGGGTGTGGCTATTTCGCTATTATATACACCATTTTACGACACTGAAATGAACTCACTATCTATTTGAGGACATAGTATATCCTTAGCTTGATATGCTCTTAATATTCTATATTGTAACATATTTAAATTGCATGGCCCACGGTAATATTTATACCAAGTGGAATTTATTTTATTAGAGGAAATAATATTGAAACGGGGAAAAATTACAATGAAAAGTATTATTTTTAAACTGAATATAATAAATAATAATTACAATATATTACAAATATTTCTTCTATAAATAAAATAAATATTACCGCTCACATAACAGTATTTGTCTTTTATACATATTTGGTTTGCATAAAAAAAAAGGAAAATTCACATGATACAGCTGTTACTCTGACGTCACAATTATACAACCAATGCACACATTTTCCAGCACCTAATGACCCCTTAGAATAAATACATTCAAAAACATATAGACACACAGGGAAAATGTTGACACTGTAATCTAGAATACATTCATCTTCATCTGCAAATGTTGAATGTGTGCATCGCAGTTTGTTTACCCGAAATAAACATCCAAACAGTGGAGTGATCTCTGCAGATATATTTAAATACTCCACCACAATAGAGTCAAGCTGGTGTGTATGTTGAAAAATTAGCACATGTGCAGGAGGCAGCCATCTTGAATCGGGGGTATTGGTTATGACGTCACGAGTCACTCAGCCAATAGGAAGTGATGGTTAGAGGGAGAGGAAGGGGGTTATTTGGGGGTATTGGTTACGACGTCACGAATCACTCAGCCAATAGGAAGTGATGGTTAGAGGGAGAGGAAGGGGGTTATTTGGGGGTATTGGTTACGACGTCACGAATCACTCAGCCAATAGGAAGCGTTAGTTAGAGGGAGAGGAGGGGGTAGGGGTTATTTGGGGGTATTAATTACGACGTCACGAGTCACTCAGCCAATAGGAACCGTTGGTTAGTGGGGGAGGAGGGGGTGGGGGTTATTTGGGGGTGCATCCTCTTAAGTCATAATATTAATTGAAAAACTGAGAATGAATTAAGAATTTCATTATCAAAAGTATAAATGAATTAAAAATTAAAAATGATTTCAGAGTTGAGGGTACAAAAAGTTACTGATTTTTCGATAGATCAAAGGAGCAAAAATAACAAGACAGTGGCTGAAGAATTTATTAGGTAACAGGGATAAAATATTTACGTGGATTTGGAAGCTTTATAAATACAAAGCTACTTATTTATGGCATCGATAATACGATATTATCCAGATATACCGTGTCATATACGTATATTAAATGGGAGAAAAATGTCTATTTTGGGTGTTAACTTTTTTGATAAATATTTAAATCTATAAACAGTGTCAAATGAGTCAATTGTTGATAACCGTAGGATTTCCTTAATTAAGAAAGTATTGTAAATGTTTCTTTTCGCATCTCTTTGTCCGCTATTCACCGGTAGATGTGACAGCGGTTTATAGCGTCACACCGTACGTGGTGTTCGGAAGGCAGAAGCGATTGTGACTGAGATTATGCGAGGCAGATCCTCTGATAGAGTTGTTCATTTAAAAAATGGAAGAGAGCGTGAGGAAGATTGCAACTGGAGATAGGCTATGAAGATCCAAACCACAGAAGTGGTTCATTGAAATAATCTATTTTAGTAGGGGTTCAAGGTCTGCTTCGGCTAAATAGCTCACGTCAAAAGGAAATTAAATACAAGGGACTGGAAAAAAGTCAGAAAGGAAAGTGGCTCCATGAACAAAGTCATCCTACCACAGTCAGTGAAAATACTTATGGATGCAGAAAAGCTACTCTGTGAATTAAATCACTTACCAAGGAATGTGACGAAAAGGGACACAAGCACCGGTGACTGCACTCACGGATGGAAGAGGAAAATGAAGAGGTGAAGTATACTGTAATACTCAGTATACATTAACATCAATGGTAAATCATTAGATAGACTTAAGAGTGTTTACCTAATAAATCAAATTGATTTACCTTGAAATGAATAATGCATTGGAAGATACATTAATCTTTGAGATTTACGTTACACCAAATTGAAAGGAATTGCCATTAAGTAATTAGAGGTATACATTACTCTTTGAACCGTTTGAACCAAGGGAGATGATACACGGTGGGAAAGTTATGGTGGGGCCATAGAAGAATGAGATACAGTTTAAAACTGTTAAATTAAAACTATTACATTCAGATGGATTAGAATGTCATAAATTTATTTCAGTTTTATAAAAATCATTTATTCAAGTAAATTATACACAAGAAATTGTTTATTTGTCATAAAACAAAATAAAACTCTCAGTAAATATAATTTTTTAATTAATCTAAATAGATCCTGAATTTACGTATACACACGCAAAAAAAACAGCATATTCTAGCCACAAAATTGAATATAATTCAGAAAATACAATTTTCAACTAATCTAAAAAAATATAGTCTGAAACAGCATATTCCATCCACCTACAAACAATCTAAAAAACTATATCACTTATTCACAATATTAGCAGGTTGTTTCATTCTCCAGATTAATATCGTTTGGATAGAACAGCAAATTCTATCTCAAGCAGAGCCATGAAATTGTTTTCTGACGTATTAATTGAGCATGAGAGTATTTTCACCACCCTGAAATATACCACACCGAATTGGAGTGGAAGGTGTTCAGATCATTGCTCTGCTCCATGGAACAATGGATATTACTCTAATTCATTTTGTAAATATTGAAAATTAGATTTCTTTAGTTTAAGGCCATAAGTATTGAATAAATGGTATAATAATTCAATTGGAAGGAGTTCAATTAATGCCTTGCTTCAGTGAACAATGAATATTACTCTAATTCATTTAAACTCAGGTTATTTGAAGAGTTTTTTGGTTTCAAGATTTCGAATAGAAAGATTTCTATCCATCATCAGGAGAAGGGTGGCAATTTTATAAATTAGATTTTTTAAGTTTAATGACATTAGTATTAAGTAAATGGCATTAGTATAATATATATGTACTTATAATATACAGTCAATGATTTTTAAGGTTGAAAATTTGACATTTCCAAAAAGAAACTTTACTAATTGTAATGCTTGTAGATATTTTAAAATTGGTCTGGGTACACGACGACAATTTTGAAAAATTTAAAAATAATAAAATAGTAATTTGATAAATTACCATCATTCGGAGAGTCTTTTTCTCTGATAGTACGTAAATTAATTATATTATCAATTGTGCTCTATCAAAACAGCTTCACATACACGTATTCAACTTTAGCGAAGTATACCTTGGTGAAGAAAATAACCATTTGTATATCACACTGGTTAAAAACAAATGACTGTAGATATTGATGAGCCAACACGCGACTGTAGCGCCCTGAGCGGCAATTTCACGCACTAAATCGATCGGAAAATCCGTAACAAGGAGTATAACAAATATTTATATTAAAAAAAATAACTCTATTTCAGACCTACTTTAATTCTGAATAATATAACGGGAGTAATAAGTTGTTATACATTTTAAAAACAAAAATATGCAACCGAAAGATATAGTTTTAGTTATGATTAAGAAGGGATAGTACTTGTATGTCCTCTTCACATCAGAATTATAAATTTAAAATAAGTAAAACAAAATATCTAAATAATGAAATTCAAAAAGTGTCAAATTAATTTTTTTCTTAATTTTAAAATATCTGAAATCATATTTTTTTCAAAGTGTTCAGACTATAACCCAACGGTATTTTTTATCTTTGCATGCATCAGAAAAAGTTATGGTGGGGCCATAGGAGATTAAGTAGGGGCTACCCTTATCTTCTATGGCCCCAACTTAACCTCAGCCTTAGTTTCAAACCTAAATACCTGATCACTAGACACCAAAAGCAAAATAATGCAACTAGTGGAGACGAGAAAAGATCATCTGCTGTTCAGCTCACGCATTAAATCGATTTACGGAGCTGAAGACACACTATAGAAGGCTATTTTATCTAGTTATTTTAGAGTGAGAAATGCTTTAGAACATAGTACAGTCAATGTATTAATATAAAACATTATAGAAATATTTATTGAGACCCAATATGTGAAATCAGAAAACTTTAAATAAAAATATTACTTTTTTATTTTTAAAAAACGTCTGTTTCGGAACCAAAGGCCATATCAATGACGTCAAAAGGAAACAAAATACAAGGGACTGAAAGAAGCAGTCAGAAAGGAAAGTGGCTCCATGAATAAAGCACCTACCACTATCGATGACAATGCTCATGGATGCAGTAAATGAATATCAATTCATTTACTAAAGTGTTAATTAAAATGTTAACGGAGGTTCATTGTTGAATAACTCATATAAGAGTCAGTCACAATAACCATTCGAGAGAAGTTTTTAATTTGAATATAAGCGGTTATATTCAAGATAGAGGCAGATAGAACGTACCGTTATTACTCTAGGGAGCGATACAAAGAATAATTAAAGGAAGAAAGACAATAGAAAACAGATCGAGACAAAGCGTTTAGAGACGGAATTAATAATTACCATATCTGGCAAAGCCCATTTAAAGGATTTACACTAATTAAAAAGATGAATATGCAGAGAAAAAATATAAAACATCATAATTAATAAACCACTATACTATATAAATGGAAAATTAATATTCTTTTGTTATATTCAAGAATCTCCGCATGATGCTAATTTTTCAAATCAGTTTTCTAATTTTCTACTATTTTCAAATTTTACAAGTTGAAGTTGTCGTGTACCTACCCAGATCAATTGTGAAATATCTACATGTATTACAATTAGTGAAGTTTCTATTTGGAAATATGAACAAAGTAAACTGTGAAATTCATTACGGATATTAATTGAATTTAAAATAAAATCAATTTAGAAATACAGTTAGATTTATCTAATATATAACTTTTTCCGATAAAAAATGATAAAAGTATTCTATAATTATATTCTTCTACACATATATATTATAACCCATAATATATTAATAGGGATTAATATATCCCCCATGTCTTACTTTTACCATATAAAGGTACAATAACATTTCTATGTTATCTACTTATAACCATTTAATTTTAAATATTAAGCTTTCATCAAATAAACAATCGTTCAAAAAAAAATACTACCTACTGAGTTATGAATATATTTTATATTTGGAACCGTTACATTGTAATAGTGTTATACATTATATGAATTATCATAAGCAGCTATACGTATAATATGTATTAATTTGAATGCATAAAAAGGAAAACCTTGTCGTTCTATTGACAGAAGACTAGTCGTTCCATCATCGTTCCAATCGCAATGTTAACTCTCAAAGTGAGTACAACGCCCAGCAAACAACTATAGTGAGTAATGAACTCGCAACTCACATGAGGGATGCGATTAATCGGTAATGAAGTAATCAGCAACCGATAATGTGATAATAATTAATCAATAACGATGAATAGTCAAAAAAAATGTATAGTGAAATTCCTGAGTTATAAAGATTTGGTTACTTCATAACTCAGAGCCACTTCATATCTCGGTTGCACTAGGTAGTTTTCTATGACTAAAATCTTGGAGAAAACTATGGTTTTTGAGGGATAACTATGAAGAAATTCTTTACGTATATCATTTTCTATAATTTAAACATGAAAATTACTTCATAAATCAAGTGTATTTCATAACTCAGGTCCTTCATTTCTCGACTACTTCATATAACTCAGGATCTCTAGTTTTCACTGTAGTGTAATAAAGATTAAAATAATGATTAATTATGAATCGATAATTATACAATTGGATAAATTAACGATGAATTTTATGCATTAATAACAAATACAATATTTAATGAAAGCTACAATATTTAATGAGGACCCAATGTAGAACATCGATGCTCCTCCCATTTTATCTGAAGCTCCGCCTACAGTAACATTTTAGGCGGTATACCTACTTACATAATCTGAATATTGTGAAGTGACACATTTTAAATATATAAATAAACTAATACTTTGGTATATACATTTTCCTTTGATTATATATACTGTGTTATATTATTTCTATTATATTTTCGACAGTAAACATACCATGTTAGGTTCATTACGAAGTAAAAAAAGAATCAATATATCTTTTTAAACGATGATACGTAATGGCTATAAGTATATATTTAACTATCTTTAAATCAATTTTAAATCAAGGATGTGTAGAATATAAATGATTGTACACACATCGGTAAATCAGAAATGTAATAGTATTAAATCGCTAATATACTGCCGATAAATCGGTAATTATCGTGACTGATTGTTCTATCGGGGCCCGAGACTTCACGCTTAGATATAAGTCGCTACATGGATAATCTTATAATAGATGTGTTCTTACTTACACTTGCAGTGTGTGCTCGGGAGGATGTAGGATATGTTCTATGGGATTATCACCGTAGGAACATGGCTAATTTACTCCTATTTGTAGCGATCCTTATTGTGTATCTTTAGAAAGTAAAGTTAGAATATTGATTGCTAAAAAATGTTAAGTAAGAAATATATTGTTATATAAAATATTCAGTACTATAAAATATTGATCTATAGAATACATAAATCTGTATTTCTATAAAATAAATCTGTATTTTAATTTTAAAAAAATCTGCAATTTCATGTTAAAATAATTCAGTTTGATGAAATTGTTCAATTTAAAAAAAATGTATCTTATTTATATTATATTAATGTATAAACATAATCAAGATATTTTTCCATAGATTAATCAAATTTATAAATATGTTATTGTAGTATTGATCAACTAATTGTTATTGTCTTTTTAGAGTTATTTTTCATGATAATAGGATAATTACCTGAAAGGCCATTAAATGGTTTTCTTCAGATAATTATCTTGTAGGTAATTATCAGAATTGGCTAGCGTGTTAATAATCATAATTATCATACTAATGTAATCAAAGGCAATTAAGCTATCAAAGCCGACATCAACTGCATCAACAACATCTTCATATTCTGCCTGATCTCATCCACCATTTATTAAAATATCCGCCAAATAGAAAATAGACAACGGATATGGTAATGAAGGTTCAATTATATATTTCAAGAGATTGATAGATCCATTAGGCGTATTATATTACAGATCACGAATGGATGTATCAAAGAATATTAGTGACTACATAATAGATGTTCAATAAAGTTGAAAATGTGTGCTAAATCTAGTGTACTTTGACCTTTACGGTAATTGTTCGGAGATGAATGTATATTTTGAATGAGACGAAGGCTGATTGATCACTCATTTTAGACCTTATGCAGTCGTAAACTTAGGGAATTAATCGATTGCATGGGTCATTTTCTCCTTTGTTTAGCAGAATTTATTATCATTCCTAAGTTTGGAATTTAAGTGCAATGATGTCCAGTGATTCATTGCAAAGACACAAAGATTTAAAGATGGACAATACGAAGAATTAAATACACGTTATTTTAGCAATAAGGTAGAATGGAGATATAGTTAAGACACTCATATGATAAAATACGAATATTAGTATATATTTGAAGCTATGAGCAGGGTAAGTTCCGAGTTATCGGACGGTTCTACATATTCGAACACGTAAGAAAATTAATATGTAATATTATTATTCAACTTTCATTTTAATTGGAATCCAGTATACCTGCAGGTATCATTTATACCAATTAAAATAAATTATTACATATATATATATATATATATATATATACTTTCTCACATAATCGAGAACGTGGAACCATTTCAAAATAAAAGTTTATTTTCTGCAGGATGAAAATGAATTCCAATTTTAAGATAATTTTCTGCATCCAAACAATCTCATTTTGCCTACTATAACAATATCTTAATTTTCCTGAAAATATTCTCTCTCCATTTATTCGAATCCGAACACCAGGTTTTCTATTTAGGAATTCATAACTGTGGTAAATACCGCTTACCTAAACAGACAATTTGTTTACGATAATCTAACCGAGAGCAGATCTCTGTTTACTTCACAGATTGTTTACGTTCACTATGCAAATAGATGTCTATGTAATTCCTAACTTTCTTCGACATGCAGTCTCTGTGTAGTACCTACCTACCTCTGTATGCACATTATTTCACAAATTAATGGTAGGTAAATAGCAATCTGACGTACGAGATAGACATGGATTATATGTTGAATTTCTTGGAGAACGTTTTACCAATTTATGCAGTTTGGATAAACTTGGGTAAATTGTATCTTGAGGAACATGAAATGATTAAGGTAAAGATAAAACGTTTTCAGGAGATTTTGTACTTTTTATGAACACGAGGAAATTTTAACGACGAATATTAACTCTCTGATTTTAGATGATTAAAATTTGATAGATTTACCAAATGTAAAGTTAAAGAAAAGTGAAACATGTGACGATTTCACATTTACAAAAGGAACCTTAAAATAATGATGTTTGTAAACATTTAAAATTGGTCTGGGTACACGACGACAAAATTGTAAAATTTGAAAATAATAGGAAATTAGAAAACTAAAATTTAAAAAAATAAATATCACGTCGTGACTCTTTTATTTGATAGTCTGATTTCAAAACATTATAATTATTTGATCAATAGGAAGAATTAAAATAATACTCACAAGTAAATACACGTAATTATAAAGCTAATCAGGTTTCGAGATTTTTTTTGCTATTTTAGTAAATTAAATATGTTAATGATGCTACTAATGAATTAACAAATAAAAAATAGTCCCTATGGTAATAATTTCACAAAACAATTACTTATAACTTAATCCTTTTAAAATCTTACAAATATGTGGTATAAGTACAAGGTTCCTTTTTACAGCCATGAGAAAATAGTCTCGAACCCATTTCTCTGATAGTAGCTACATGTTAAACCCCTAAACTCACACATTAAATGTGAGAGTTCCACTATAAACATAGTAGATAGTAGGTACATACTACTATAGTACACACACAGAAGATCAGAACATTTTTCGTAAAGGGTGTATTTATTTACACACTATATAATATGTGTATCGGGGGCCGTGTCGCCCTCAAACCCCCAGGTAGGTCATTGAAAAATCATTAAGTGAGCAGTACAACAAACTAGTGGATATAACAAACTACAAATCGACCATTTATAATGAGAATTTCAAAATAATCTTCATTTATTCGTTTATATTCATTTAGATATTAAATATAATCTTCATTTATGCTAATATCTCTTTGACGAAAATTCGTCGACGAAACGTCCTGTCGATGAAATGTCATGTCGACGAAATGTCTACAGAGCACACACATTCTATAGTAGACTAATCCAAACGCTTAACAACGTACTTAAGGCACCACATCTGTTGGAGATAAGGGAGTAGGCAAACAGAGTTACTGGGGTAGCTGTGGTAACTTCTGAGGGTATTTGTGGTAATCTGAGAGTAACTTTGGTAACATCTAAAGGTAACCTGAAATCAATTCTCTCTGGATTTGGAGCATAGACAAATAGAGTGATTGCAGTAAATTTAACAATAAATCTATCAAAGTTGTCTACCCAAAATAGAGGTTTGGGCGAAAAGTCAGGGATGTGGAAGATTAAAGAGGGCCATAGATAAAATTCTACGAGCCCACTATAACACACATATAGATCCAG
Organism: Caprella mutica; assembly: GCA_947561585.1. Classification (NCBI taxonomy): domain Eukaryota; kingdom Metazoa; phylum Arthropoda; class Malacostraca; order Amphipoda; family Caprellidae; genus Caprella; species Caprella mutica. Next base: position 129,394 of record CANNZV010002108.1, read on the forward strand.
TCAACTAGCATATTAATTCAAATTAAATAGCATTTTAATTCAAGTTAAATAAAATATTAATTCAAATTAAATAGAAAATTAATTCAAGTTAAATAGAAAATTAATTCAAGTTAAATAGCAAATTGATTCAAATTCTTTTTCTTCAAATAAGCCTGAAGCATTCAATAAATTTTCTTCCTTTTCTTGCGATTACAAATGAATATTTTGAAGAAAAGTGAGGTCCATAACAAAAGTTTGCTGGGAAAACTTCCCGGCCCTGGAATAGATAGGAGCGTTATCAAAGACTTGGAATAAACAAACCTGGAACTTGATATCGCACACAACAGCAGTCCGGGATTTCTGTACTAGGAATGGTGTGGACAGGAGATCCCAAGGAAATAAATATTGTTATTCTATTTAGAAATATAGGTCTAATAATATAAATATTGTAATAATTAAAGAATGATGTATAGTATGAAGAATGCAATTTATAAAGAGAAAATTTAACAAATAGCATCTGTCAAATAAGTATAAAATTCATAGGAAAATAAATAAATAAGCAATATTTAATTCTCTTATTAACAGTAATTTATCGTTATTTTTATTAAAGAGGATTCTAATAAATCTTTGAAACAGAAAAAATTGAATTTGAAACACTGATTTCGACCCAAAAAAAAATCGTCTTCAACATTGATCCGATAATAGAACAATTTTGTATAAGTAATAGAGAATAATAAAATAAAATAAAACTGTATTCTAAAATATTATAATTCAAATATATGTTTATTAATAGTTTCATGTACAAAATTATTCACCACATGTTAGTTTAGGTTTAAAATGAATATATACAACAACCTTATGTAAGTTTACATGTAAAATAAACAACTGCATTACAGATGACTCTCTTGCGGTCTATTGGGAAAAAGATTTATATATTCACCCCATGGAAAACATCTGCACAAAATATTCTATTGGTCCATCAAATGATTTTCGAAGCAATATGTTATGCTAGTATTCTGAGAAGCATTTCACTCCATTGCCACAAGAATATTATATCATTTAAATAAAGCTCTTCAGTGAGATAGAAAATGGAGTTTAACCTTCAAATTTTCTTTTGACTATATTATAACTTTTTTTATTGAATTCGTGAATTTTGTATTTTTAAATCTATGAATTAGAATAGTTATATATTTGATTGAAAAAGATTAATGGTTTATGTTATTATAATTATTATTCAGGGTTGAAGAATTTTTTATTAAAGAATCTAAAAAAATCTAAAATCAGTTTGAAAAAATTAATTTAAAAAAAAGTTAACCAATTATTCTTCTATAAAAGTAAGGAGAAATTATTCAACTTAAAGTTACTATGGCTAACTATGATACTGTGTAATTAATAATAATAAGGTTTAAATTACGTCTAGGGAAATCTTCTACGACATTCCTTTTGGCAAGTTACGGGCGGCAATTAGCGACGCAAACTGATTCATTGTCGCCACATTTACGTACGGCATTAACTGTCTCGAAAAAAAAATTGTAATCGGAACATCGACTTTTGTTACCGATAGCGGTGAAATTTAATCGTATTTTAGGGTAAAGTATCAATTTCAGACAATATTGATAATTGTCGATAGAATTTTTTTAATTTATTGTATTTTAGTGAAGTTATATATCGTAGATAGATGATCTAATTATCATAGTTTTATAAACACCGATCTAAATCTTGCTTGTATATATAGATCTAATTAGAGTATTTCGAAATTTAAAGCTATTAATAAGTGAATTAAAAATAATTAGAAAATAAAAATGGATGAATAATAATTATCAACTTATTATTCAATTTATCTTATTTTCTCTAGGTTTTTCATTCCGATTTACAATTTATGAAATGCTCATATAACTTTAATTATAACAATGTTTTAGATTAAAATATATAGAGTAACAAGTATGCAGTATATACCGTTGGTTATACTCTTAGTTTTGGGGTTGAATGCCATGTACTTAGGCACATGTATGGGCGATACGGTTCATACAAGTTATACCTTTATGGCATAATAGACTATTTAGATGCAAGATGAGTCGGCAAGTGCCAAACATGTAGGAAATAACTAGAATTTATAATGTATATGTCTAAATAAAACCTGCGGGGAATAAATCCATATGTAAATGGGGCTAGGATAATCTAGTATCACCAAATGAAGATGGTCGATCTTCGAAGATGTGAGAAGGAGAGTTATTATAGGAGATTATTGGAAGATCTATGATAATTAGAGCCCTACTACTAGAATACGAGATTATTTATTATAAGTATCACATCAATAAAAAGAGAATATTATGGAATAAATTTTTAATAATGTTGCACCTTATTTTGTTTATAACGATACGTATGTGATAATGTTAATACAAATGATATTGATAAACTATCAAATATTAGTCTATTTACATAAATAGGAATATATTACAATTAATTGAATATAGTAATACCAAATTACAACTTTTCTATACAATAAATTTTGTCGGTACAGTACGATATTTTGACATATGTTACATTTAAAATCAATATAGAAATACGTTATGATGGCTAGTCACCACCACTGACTTTTGTGAATGCAGTGACCACCCAAAAAGAGTTGTGCACCTCTCCCATTGCCGTTAATGATCATAGTTTGTTTCTATCAGTAGATCTAATAGAGAAAAAACAGCTTAAACAATAGTGAGATGAGAAAAATAGACAGTTTTTTTGCATTGGAATTAAAACAATGCTACATTTTGGTTAATATTATCTGATGTAGTTTTATTAAAATAATTAATTAGTTTCAGTTACCGAACATAATTATAGAATTTAATATATAAGTAATAATGGTGATAAGTAACAATTAAATATAAGGACAATTTAATTAATTAGTAATTATACATAACTTTCATTACTTTTAATTAAATTTAAAATATTAAAAAATATACACATTTTCACTTAATAAAAATACCAAGATTATTGATATACAATCAATTCAAGTTATTGATACACAATATAATTACATATGTCTTTCACTATCAATTTCTTCGCATTATATTCAATTTGTCTACACATGCACTACACACTACACAACTAATCATAACAAACTAAACCCGAACAGAAATACCTCCCCTCAAACACACACAAACAATCCCGTGTGATTGTTTGTGTGTGTTCATGAACGAGCATAGCATTTACATAATTTACGAGTCCGTAAGTACGAGTACGAGCACTTACGTGTGTAGTAATTAAGATGAAATATTAGAGCCAAAGCATGGGGTTGAAACAAAGCAGTTGTTAACATTCACTTTCTTTTAAAAGGCTAAATGCTAAGTAAATTAAGTAATTTTAAGCGGTAATATTCCCACTAATATTGCAGGTATTTCCTTCTGGCCATTTCATTCAAGGAAAATAATTGAATATCTGAGAAGTAGTTTATATAAGAGCAAAAAAAGATAGATTTAACAATTAGGTATTTAAATCAGGTACATAAAGGGTCCTCTATTAAAAACAATGCTAAGTTCCACAGTAATTTAAGCTCAGGTGATATATACAGGTAAGTACCTATATATACAGGTAAGTATCTATATATACAGGTAAGTACCTATACACTCAACAACACACAAAGGACTTAAAAAAGAACCAACTACATCTCAAGACACAAAAAACTCGTACTGCAAAGACGTAAATCGTGAAGACTTGAATATAAATTAGTCTTGAGAGTCGCAGAAGATATCGTAAAGAGTGTCAAAGCTTGTGAAAAGACTTCCTCATGTAGGGCAGAGAAAAGATTGTAAAGTCTAGTCCTGAGAAGGTGAGAGTAGTTACTCAGTCTGATATTAGTCTCTGTACACTCTAGTCCTGAAAAGGTGAGTGTAGTTACTCAGTCTGATATTACAGTCTCTGTACACTCTAGTCCTGAGAAGGTGAGTGTAGTTACTCAGTCTGATATTACAGTCTCTGTACACTCTAGTCCTGAGAAGGTGAGTGTAGTTACTCAGTCTGATATTACAGTCTCTGTACACTCTAGTCCTGAGAAGGTGAGTGTAGTTACTCAGTCTGATATTACAGTCTCTGTACACTCTAGTCCTGAGAGGGTGAGTTACTCAGTCTGATATTTCAGTCTCTGTACACTCTAGTCCTGAGAAGGTGAGAGTAGTTACTCAGTCTGATATTACAGTCTCTGTACACTCTAGTCCTGAGAAGGTGAGTAGTAGTTACTCAGTCTGATATTACAGTCTCTGTACACTCCAGTCCTGAGAAGGTGAGTGTAGTTACTCAGTCTGATATTACAGTCTCTGTACACTCTAGTCCTGAGAAGGTGAGAGTAGTTACTCAGTCTGATATTACAGTCTCTGTACACTCTAGTCCTGAGAAGGTGAGTGTAGTTACTCAGTCTGATATTACAGTCTCTGTACACTCTAGTCCTGAGAAGGTGAGAGTAGTTACTCAGTCTGATATTACAGTCTCTGTACACTCTAGTCCTGAGAAGGTGAGAGTAGTTACTCAGTCTGATATTACAGTCTCTGTACACTCTAGTCCTGAGAAGGTGAGTGTAGTTACTCAGTCTGATATTACAGTCTCTGTACACTCTAGTCCTGAGAAGGTGAGAGTAGTTACTCAGTCTGATATTACAGTCTCTGTACACTCTAGTCCTGAGAAGGTGAGTGTAGTTACTCAGTCTGATATTACAGTCTCTGTACACTCTAGTCCTGAGAAGGTGAGTGTAGTTACTCAGTCTGATATTACAGTCTCTGTACACTCTAGTCCTGAGAAGGTGAGAGTAGTTACTCAGTCTGATATTACAGTCTCTGTACACTCTAGTCCTGAGAAGATGAGAGTAGTTACTCAGTCTGATATTACAGTCTCTGTACACTCTAGTCCTGAGAAGGTGAGTGTAGTTACTCAGTCTGATATTACAGTCTCTGTACACTCTAGTCCTGAGAAGGTGAGAGTAGTTACTCAGTCTGATATTACAGTCTCTGTACACTCTAGTCCTGAGAAGGTGAGTGTAGTTACTCAGTCTGATATTACAGTCTCTGTACACTCTAGTCCTGAGAAGGTGAGAGTAGTTACTCAGTCTGATATTACAGTCTCTGTACACTCTAGTCCTGAGAAGATGAGAGTAGTTACTCAGTCTGATATTACAGTCTCTGTACACTCTAGTCCTGAGAAGGTGAGTGTAGTTACTCAGTCTGATATTACAGTCTCTGTACACTCTAGTCCTGAGAAGGTGAGAGTAGTTACTCAGTCTGATATTACAGTCTCTGTACACTCTAGTCCTGAGAAGGTGAGTGTAGTTACTCAGTTAGGTACTCTGGTAAATTCTTGACATATTAATTAGTGTTTAGGTGTTTTCTCAAGGCGCGTACCCCTGTGCCTTGACGTGATGTTGATGGAAAGGAGTATCCGAGACTGCTATTTTGTCTCATTTGATGGGTACCATATTGGGCACCGCGAACGCTAATGGTTTGATGATATGGTAAAACAGCCATACATGGTCGCTATGGAGTGTGATATAGTCATGTGCCATAAATTTTATGGGCTAATTTATTTAGATAAGGGGCATGTACTAAGAAGAATAAAATTGAATTCGATAGTCATTCCTAAACGCCTAAAAACTTGATCAATTGTTGATTTTGGTTTAACTGTTTAATCATAACTGAGAATGAATATGGGTTTTTATTATTAATGTAATTTTTTCATACCGACATGCTTTATATATAAAATCTTGATATGTAGAATTAAACAGTAAATCCGTTATTTAACAGGTAAGGTAGTACTGTTGCCAAAACAGGAGCTGTTTTATTACTCATGTTACAATTTATTGGCTAAGGGTTATGTTGACAGATTATTTTCAAAACATAGTGTGATGGATTAAATTATTAGATACAGTTTGTAAAAATAAATTCTTTACATTTTCAAATAAATGTATTTAAAAGAAGTAAATTAGAAGATGATTTGAAAGATAGACCAGAAGTAAATGTTCTAAAAATATAATAGTTTAGATTACGAAATAATTTTATCTTAATCATTTTTGATGTAGATAACTATTTTCCAATAATATTAATATATTGAAAATTTGAAATCAGGGGAAATTGAATTTTGTTTCAAAGTTACATTAACTTTGCTGAATGATGCATATTTATTGATTGCCAATACTGGCTATTAATAATTTCATACAGTAACATAGTTAAAAATAAATGGTTGTATCCAGTCCGAATATATATAGTCAGTTAATCGACTGTTATTTACAATTACGGCAAATACCGATGGTATTTTACCATAAAATATCTTATTTTAAGTCATTATCGTCAAAAAAGGCCGACGTAACATTAAGCAATACGAATTTATAATTCAAATTTTATCTTAGGTAGAAGATCTTTATATATTTATTCATATAATATTATTCTTTTTAAGAAAAAAAATAGTCATTTATCACAAATTATAATCTACGATTGAAAAACCAAAGATCGGTGACGATAATTTTCTGACTGGGAAGCAATCTCTACGATGGTACGCACAATCACATCCTAGATGCACAATTAAGCAAGTTAATATTCAGCATAACTAATCGACATCTGGAAATGAGTCCCTTTGCATGAATTAAAAGAGTTATAAGTGAGTAATAGAAGGCGCTTACTCACCATTGGCTGTCATTTATCACCATTAGGGCCTATACATCACCAGTGGTGAGCACATTGATGATGAATCATAACTTGGGGCGTATGAAACTGCCTGTAGAGAGAGAAAAAAAGTGATGAAAAAAAAGTACATGTAAATATACTATATATATAGTAATAAGCAGCAATTGGAGAGTTATAGTGAAAAAATATATTATATGATAAATAATATTTATAGTTCTTACTGTAACAATATAGTGTGTAAATTATAAGACGATTCTTGATTTATGTTATTTTCACTACTTATATAATAATAAATACTTATGTAATAAATTATTAAAATTCTGAATTTATAACATTTTTATAGATTAACTAATAATATTAGCTTCATATACCTATAATCAAAATTAAATATGGTTAGTACAGAATAAAGTAAATAAACCATAATTTTATATAAATTATTTAGTTGTATTTGAACATTTCATTTCCACACAAACTATTATTCAATGTATAAAAAAATCCTTTATTAACTAAAATTATCATATAATACCATCTAATGAATCAGAATAATGAAATCACATAAATAACAGCTCGACTCCCTGAACAGTAAATATGATTTAAATAAATAAAAGCACTTTAACTCACTATGTCAGACGAATAAACCGCTTGAAGGTTTTTAATTTTAATATAATTGGTAATAAAATAGGAGGTCTGAAAGTTCAGCCAATTTATAAGCGCATTCAAAACCTCAATGCAGGCAGACACACATTTCTGCCGACTGTCATACTTCCCATAACAGGTTACAAATCAAAATGCTTTATTCGTTCAACCAGCCAAAGAAAACACAACAATTCATGAGAGGAGTTCACAGAAGTATATTTCTATTTTATTTGCAGAGATAACATATCCATGGGCACAGACATATTTATCGGGAAGTAAAGGCTGCCACTCTAGGATAAATAGTGCCGAAGTTGCCTCCTAAAGTGCGGATATTATATTTGCCGAATGATGTAAGTGGTGCCTGCCCGGCAGAGGTCACCACCACCGCAAAATTTACTTGCATTGTAAGTCGTAAGAATTTATAGACGACTGCAGGGGTGGCGGATTTGAAAGATATTTTATTTGTAAGATCTATAATAAGCGGCAATAATGTGATACAAAATAAGTCCACCTTGTAAATTTATATAGGAATAACTTCATATGACAGAATTCTCCGGTCTGTATTGACAATTGCGATATTATTTCTTTTTAAACAAAATTCAGAAAGAGATTTTCTGAAGATCAAATTGTCATATATTTTACTATTCAATTGACAATATATTTGCATACGAGATAACAATAAATAGAATCTATCGACAGAAAACTACCTGAATACAACTCATGATGTTTATTGTTGTTTGTGGTACAAGATTCGTCCACTAGGGGTCAGCACAACTCTTTATTTACTCTCAGTGTAAATCTGGCCAATTTATTATCAGAAGTTAGTGCGAAATAACTAACTTACCCACCAACTGCTCAGCTCGTGACCATTCCAAATACCCAAACGCTACTTAGTACAGTAGAACTCCTCTATAGTGAAATCCTCTATAGTGAAAGTAGCCTCTATAGTGAACAGATTTTCTTTCATCTGCCATAAAATGGCCACTAGTTTTCTAAACACTGAGGGTCATTTAATGGCAGACTAAAGAAAATTTGTTCACTATACAGGCTACTTCCTTACCCAAGATTACTTTCATTTCATTACTATTTCATTATAGAGGAGTTCTATTGTAGCGCTATAGAACACATATATAATAAGGGGAAAATTATCCATTATTATTGAATTTCAAGTCAGAAGTTATCTGAAGACATTACTCATTGTTAGGGTTGTGACAATAAGCTTTATGAATCATAGTTCTTGAGATTATCATAGATGAAGTGAAATGAAATGGTATACCGCTGGTGTAAAGCGATTCAATACTTTTTAAATATCTCCGTCTATAACATTTTCGAGTTCTATGATTTTAAAAGCATATTGTCACAACCCAATACTCATTATTAACAACTTACTCTGATCATAAAACTCAAAATCTAATTTCATACTCAATTCTAAACTTTATCTAACAGTCTATGACAATACGATCGTTCCAGACTACTAAACCTCAAAATGATATCTGTTTCAAATCTTCTTGAACGAAACATCTACACCAGAGTTAACGATGATGGTACAAATAGTGTTGAATTCTTTCACAGGAGAAAATATGTGACAGCAATGTCTAAACACCACCTCATACTATCTGAACGGTGTACAAAAAACCTGAGAGCTTGTACCGAAACAAACGAAATATCTACCACTATCTGGACACCCCGAGACATCCATCTCCGATCGTTAGAAGGCACGCCTATAACGGATATACCTGCAGCTTAAACTGATAAATAGAAAATGTCCTGAAATGATTTTCACACTTCAACGGTAAGTTACTTGGGATAGACATTTTCTTGATGCAAAATGTTGTTTTTCATTCGAAAAAAAATTGTATGTAAAATATAAAATTTTGCTTGTTAAAATTTGTACTTAAAATTGAGCATAACTATCAAAATATTACACTTGTTCTGCAAGGTAGAGTATGAACTCTTATAAAAAATATATAGTGCAAGATATATATAATATACGTAATAATTTATATTGCACGTTTTATCGACGGCAAATTGTATCAAAGATTTAATGATGGCAAAGTTAACCGGAGGCAATAGTAATTATAGTTAAATGTGCCGTTCAGCTTCGGTTACATCGATCAAGAGTTTCGATAACCAACGCTTCTAATCACTTATTGCCTATGGTTATTATAAGACTAGGTGCAGCCTAGCAAAATATTACGATGGTTAAACCGCCACTAGAATGTAATTAAGAAGATTTAACTTGCACGAATTGTCAATAAAACAAAGGTGAATAATTCCAAGCATGCGAGCCATTACTTGATAACCGGTAGTTCGAACGCATGTCCATTGTCCAATGGGTCTTGAACGCTCAAAGCTGCGCAGTGGCTTCAACTCAGTAGCAGCCAATAGGAATGAAACTCTACCTTATTTCGACCAATCACAGCTTGTGCGGGTGCTTGCATACGTCACGATCAACAAAAAGAGAGGGATATGATTGGCTGACTGTTTTAAAAGAAATTGACTGGTTTTAATTAAGTGTAGGCATGGGCGAGCAAGCGATAATAAATTGGTGAGGAGAAGAACAATGTTCTCATTTAAAAAGTGATCAATTACAGTGGCGATGAGAAAATAGGAGCGAGCAACACAACAACATTGATGAGAAATAGCCTGGCAGCACGAAGAACAACACGGAACATCAGTTAGAGATGCGTAACAGCGCACTAAGCTACTGATAAATTACGAAATGACTTTTTTTGGAATCGGTTCCGAGAAAGAAGAGTCCACGAACTCACTCTCATCTTAGGACTAACCATACGATCAGAAATGTAGTTTGTTGTATCCGCTAGTTTGTTGTACTGCTCACTTCATGATTGTTTAAACATAGATGGCTATAATGTAGTTTGTTGTATCCGCTAGTTTGTTGCACTGCATATTTCATGATTGTTTAAACATAGATGGATGTAATGTAGTTTGTTGTATTCGCTAGTTTGTCGTACTGCACACTCATGATTGTTTAAACATATCCGATTACAGCTTGAGGCTACAGTCTGAACAGCATATCATAATTTGTGGGAAGGGGCGGCAGTGGCTATGAACTGGTGAACATTTTCTCGCGTTTGAAGAATGGCTTCACCGATCCATTATGATGCCAATGAGCAAATAACGAATAGACAACAGCCAGTTAAGGAGTGAAAGCAGTTCTAGATGATAAAACATGACAATAGGTTAGTCAAACAAAAGCTAACGAGATGTACTCTCAGCATCCCATTTGATGAACGTGCACGAGTTTTTCGTACAGAACATAGTTTGGATTTATATCAAAATAAGGGATTTACGAAAGTCAGTACATATCATCAAAAATAGTTCAAAGAATGAACCATCAAAAATAGTATAACAAAATATACTTGTTATACTATAGTATAACAAGTATATTTCAATAGATGCGATCGCATTAATAGGAATATACTATAAATTAACTAGATCTGAAATATAACTCAACTTCAAAATAATTGATGAAAAATATTGCTGTATTACTTAGTGCCTTCATTTATTATCTATAAATGATGCTTTTTATTTCAACTAACCGTATTATGAAATAAATAACTATCATTGATTTACACCTGGGATACTCCAATACTTCATTGTTATATAACATATTTTTTATGAGATTTCATAAGAAACATAACAGATGAATTTGTAAATTAAAAAAAATTGATTTAAATCTGAATAAATGTATTCATTCAGGAATTATAATTCATTATCAAAAATTCAATTTCTTTTTAATTCCTATTTTATAGGAGATTTATAATTAAAATTACCAGTACTGTTATTGTATAAAAAATACAGTTTATTGCTGGATTGTCCATTCTTTTTTAAATTCTATAATACATAGTATATTCACTATAAGAGATATTAACATAGGGTAAATTACGAATTATCGGTCAGTTTCACATCTTCGGTCATATAAGAAAAATCGATATTATAATTGTTATTTTTTTTTTATTTGGTATCCATGATACCTGCAGGTATCATGGATACCAAATAAAATTAAAAATAAAATAACAATTATAATATCGATTTTTCTTATATGACCGAAGATGTGAAACTGACCGATAATTCGTAATTTACCCTACACGGTTATTCGAGACACAATACCTCTGAACGAAGAGACAGGTGTACGTGGCTCATTATCTCTCGAGATATAGAAACTGCAGAATGAATTCATTGTGGGAAGAGATAATTAAAATATTTAATACGTGAATGCACACCAGTCAATGAAGTGAAAACTAAAATTGATAACGTGACCGAAAATAATCAAAATTAAATATTTAGTTTTCACGTGGATTAAAAGAAGAGTATGAATAATTCCCTCAAAATAATAATAATTAAGGTAATAAAAGTCATAAATTTTATATATAATAAAACTATAAAATTGATATCACAGGTAGCAGTGTTTCTTGGACAAATAATGGGACAACATTGGCAATAGTGGGACAACAATGGCAATATTGGGACAACATTGGCAATATTGGGACAACATTGGTAATATTGGGACAACATTGGAAATATTGGGACAACATTGGCTATAATGGGACAACATTGGCTATATTGGGACAACATTGGCCCGAGAATCATTGCTACCTGGAATCTTGTACTAACTGAATTTTTTTTGTTAAGCAGGTCAAATTCAAATCCAATGGCAAAATTTTATTAATAGTTTAATTACATTACATATCAGTGTAATATTATTTGTATCTTTTTGCAGAGATAAATTACTTTGGTATTCATGACTATATTAATCATAGATTTTTTTGTCAATTAAGATTATCATAAAAATGTGAACATCAGTCAAAATACGAGGATGAATAATCATAAGGAAATCCTGTTTGAAAATAATGTCCACAAATAGATATATAACCATTTAATGAGGTCAACATAAGCTATAAGAACTACTGCAACCATGTTTGTAAACAATCCGTGTTCAGTTGAGAATAATTGCCGTTTTTATTGGTTGAGGGAAGTAAATCAAACTGAAATGATGTGAAACATCTAAGATATCTAACTTTGAATGATAACATATATCTATTTTTATACGGTTGTTGAAAACGAATGTGGCGCCATCAGCTGTTAATTCAGTGCGGTCATTTTTAGAACTAAATTTAGGGTACGTCGCAGTACCCGGACACCCACAGCACTCGGAAATTAGGTGCTAACATAGATAAATTAGTAATTTCTTTAACTCAGATTGGTTCATCACTCACATTCTCCTATTATATTTAAATATGTTTCATCTCTAGTTACCTTCAAAAGAATTAATTCTCAACTAATAAAGCTAGGGTAAGCTCTTAATTATCGGTCAGTTCAACATTTTAATTTTTATTTAACTTTAATTTCCTATTGATAATTAAGAACTTACCTTAACTACAATTTTATGTACAACTTCAATACAGGCAATTAGTCGTTACTCTACCTGAACATGTCCCACTGCACTGAAAATGACTTATCACTTTAACATCAATTTTAATTTCCCTCCAGAAAGTATCACTTGTAGCCATTAAAGTCCAAATAGAGACATTAAACGCGTGTTTTTATTACTTTACTGATGGCAGAGGAGAGCCATAAAAGCAAAGACTGAATAGAAACCCAGCATGAGTTAAATCAGCAACAGATTGAAGCATCAGCTGCCCAACGGACTTAATTCATTATATTTAATTGGTTAATGCTATTAATTAGTACACTAATTCAATATATCTATTGATTACATTTAACACAGAGCTATGGGGTGAAATAAACAAACTTTCAGCATTTGTTTGAATGGGTAACTGTTGCATTTTTTTAAATTTACGTTTCCTTTATTTCCAATTTTATTTTTGGATGATCATATGAAATGATAAAAGACTTTAAATTTTAAATTATAAAAGACTGCGCTTTGTGATTCTAGCGACATTTAGCTTCGACTGGAAGTTGCCAAGGTATAATTTTAGGCAAATAGCAGTAATTACGAAATTAGCATAGTAAGTGCTACCAAATTATGTAGGATTGCACTGTGATTATATATTATACGTGTGCAATATATATTGCTGTATTTACATATGTTCTTTTTAGCATACTAAAGATATGAAACGAATTACGAATAATTGTTCAAATGTCATCATTGAAGAGATATGAAGGATTTAATGGTAGGTTTCGGAATTAAAAAAGCGTTTCGTAAATTCACATAGAACATTACACACGAGTTTTTACTCGTATACATGAGAGTTGTATTTTCCAGCTATTAAAATTAGAAATTTAAGAACCTTTTTATATTTGCTTTCCTTCAAAAACAAGCAATATCTTCAATTGAAAAGTCGTAAGTCAGCGAGCGATGCAGAGCTATCACGCGATGCGGGACTACGTTACACACATATTTTGTTTTCTGAACCCTAGATGCTGAGCAGAGATAGAGGAAATGGCAATTAAAAATATGAAATTTGCTGCAGCGCATCTAGTCTCCATTACACGGACAATTTCTCTGGAACTAGTCATGCTTGATACCATCGCAGATACACTCTACTGTATATAGTTACGGGCAAATAAACTATGGTTTTTTAGGAGTATAGTCAAATAAACCTTATAGTTTTAAGAAAATATGGTGATGTAAATAATAAATGGAGATATAGAAAAAAAAAATCACAGAAATGCGTACATATTTATTTATGATTTAAAAAAAGTCAGAAAAATTTTATACTGAAAAAATTTAACATTTAACTTATTGTCAAAGAATTAAATAAATGGATTAAATTAAAATAGGATGAATATTTCATAATATATCATCATATTCTGCAAAGTTTGTTTCACTTTTGATCATAAATGACGCTAATATAAACAAATTAATCTTTTTCCAGATTCGTTCAAGCGACACCGATGATCACGATTGTTAAATTTATCGACTCAAGCAGGTATAAGACAAGTATGTCTGCTATGCATGGAAGATATGCACTTGCTAAAACTATACTCGGAATGAAAATTATGGTGGGGACACAGGAGATTAAAGGGGGACAAGTGCTATTAAATCTTCTATGGCCCCACCATAATTTTATCACACGTAAAGACAGTTGATCAATAGATATATTAAATGAAGTGAAATTAAATACTAGTAATTTTCGAAAAATAATTGCACAATGAAGGGTTAAAACGACCTCCAATAGTTGTGAATAAAGTGCACAGTGAAGTGTTTAAACAACCACCAATAGTTGTAAATAAGTGCACAGTGAAGAGTTAAAACAACCAACAATAGTTGTAAATAAAGTGCACAGTGAAGAGTTAAAATAACCACCAATAGTTGTAAATAAAGTTCACAGTGAAGAGTTAAAACAACCACCAATAGTTGTAAATAAAGTGCACAGTGAAGAGTTAAAACAAGCACCAATATTTGTAAATAAAGTGCACAGTGAAGAGTTAAAACAACCACCAATAGTTGTAAATAAAGTGCACAGTGAAGTGTTTAAACAACCACCAATAGTTGTAAATAAGTGCACAGTGAAGAGTTAAAACAACCACCAATAGTTGTAAATAAAGTGCACAGTGTAGGGTTAAAACAACCACCAATAGTTGTAAATAAAGTTCACAGTGAAGAGTTAAAACAACCACCAATAGTTGTAAATAAGTGCACAGTGAAGGGTTAAAACAACCACCAATAAAGTAAATAAAGTGCATAGTGGAGAGTTAAAACAACCACCAATAGTTGTAAATAAAGTGCACAGTGAAGAGTTTAAACAACCACCAATAGTTGTAAATAAAGTGCACAGTGAAGAGTTAAAACAACCACCAATAGTTGTAAATAAAGTGCACAGTGAAGAGTTAAAACAACCACCAATAGTTGTAAATAAAGTGCACAGTGAAGAGTTAAATCAACCACCAATAGTTGTAAATAAAGTTCACAGTGAAGAGTTAAAACAACCACCAATAGTTGTAAATAAGTGCACAGTGAAGGGTTAAAACAACCACCAATAAAGTAAATAAAGTGCATAGTGGAGAGTTAAAACAACCATCAATAGATGTAAATAAAGTACATAGTGAAGGGTTAAAACAACCACCAATAGTTGTAAATAAAGTGCATAGTGGTATAACATAATATCGTATAAGTAGGAACTTATTAAGCCAATCAAAGTTTCCTAACTAATTCCCATTGGTATAACCACCACTTTAACACTATTTACCAGTTCCAATACACATTACATCACATCCCTATCGTATAGCAATACTGAATGGTTTATCAAGACAGCAGCTATAGACTTCGTGCGACCTTTCTAGAGTTACCGTACAAGAATTTAGTTTCTGCTTAATATATTAGTGTGCAGTCATAGATTAAATATATATACAGCAATGTTATACATTCTACAGTGAACAAGGTAAGTGTGAACTGAGAGAAAAAATATCATTAGTAAAAACATAAATCTTTACCTATTTATATACATTATCATGTATCTTATTTGTTAACATAATGTGTATCTTCACATACATTTTCTAATCAAAATAAAAACCTGTTATTTTAAAATGTAATTTCCTATTCTTTCAGTGATGACATCATTTCTACTAATAATTCAAATACATTATGCATTAAATAATCAATATTGATAACTTGTATTTTAGTTCGTGTAACTTTCTTACTCTTGCTGAAAACTCACTATTTAAAAAAAATAAACATCTAACAGTCTAAAATAAGATCATTATACCTTCCTTAAAGAATTCATTTTTGACATTTAAAAACTGGTTAACCGTCAAAAATTCTCTATTATGATAGCCATTATAAATACTATTTATAACATCAACCATTTTCTGAACATGTTTCAATCTATATCTAAAATTTATACACCGCTCGCTTCACTAATTTCGGTACGGCAGCCGTAAAAAGATAAATATCTAAGAAAACAGGGTTAAATCTTTACCGATTTTGACTTGAAAATGTTAACCAGAGTGTACTTGTTTTAAATAAATATAGTATCAAATATAAATACTCAAAATGAAGGATAAAATAGTCAATATTAATTTATTGAGCATCACAGAAAGTTTTGGCGGAGTAGTACTCTGCAGAAGAGACACTGCCCGGAAAATCGTGACGCCGAAGAAATTAGTTCTGAATTCTGCTATGAACGTGCCGTCGATATTTTTGAAGCCAGCTTGTTGTTTATTGATAAAAGATGCTACATTATATTTGTTGCAGCAAAGTATTTGTGCAGTAAATATACTGAAGAAAGGAAACGTATGCGGAAATAAAAATAATATGCTTATTTAATTTCACCAAGGTTTTTCATTTTAATATTTCTATAATTCCAAAATAAAACTAAAAATATGTTGAGTCAATGATTTTATTGTTTGTTTAAAATATTTCTAATAAATCCCAATTCTAACAAATAAATAACCAGCTTCACATTATTATAACAAAAAGAAAGCCTAATTTAATACCCAAAGGTGACGTGCGCGAAAAAAAATAACAAATTGGGTTACATCTTCTATTGGCAGTGGCCAAATCTAATTACCAGAAAAATAGAAAATATTTACCGGCCAAATATTTATTTATTGTTGCAAGCTAATGAATTTAAATGTATTCAGTTATGTCACGATTGCAAGGGAGGAAATAATAAATACACGAGTGATAATTTCAAAAACAGATACCTACCTACCAACCACAGCAGGCGATAAATTAAAATGGGTGTAATAAATTAGCAAGATACACTATACAGTTCCTATATGTGACGATAATATCTAAAACTGTACATCTAACTTACAAAGATCTGTCACTGATACAACTCTTAAATAGGTGACATAAGAAAAAATAGGGAAAGTTATGGTGGGGCCATAGAAGACTGAGAAAGAACTACCAAAATGTCAATATGGCTGTTTTTTACTTTTAAAACATTTTTATATCATAAATTATTATTGGTAAAACTTGAATATTTTTCATATAACAAGACTATAAAAAAATCAATTATCTACCAATAATAAATTATGAGATACAAATGATTGAAAAGTAAAAAAACAGTCAATTTGACTGCATGGTACTTCTAGTGCTAAGATATGACCTTACTTAATCTTCTACGGCCCCACCATATACAGTTACCATACTAATAGTTTATGCTATTTACTATATAACTGCAACCGTTTCCCCGTTTTTATTTTTAATTGAAAGTCTTTAAGTTAAACCACCAGGTTAGCGGATCATGCGTAAAGGAGTCATTCTTTACCATCGCCGTACGTGCGTGCCATTTGTTCTAGAAAGTGAACTGACTGAAAAATAACTTTATACTGTTACACATATATTATAATACAGTATAAATAATGGTGGCAAGATGTATCGGCTTAAATTATTAATAGGCATATCGTCTATCCCTGTCCATTTCGGTAAATATCGATATTTTATTGTAAAAAAAACAGTTTTAGACGATTTTATCGTGAAAATATTTTATTAAAAACGATAAACGAGTGTTTTAAATTTATGATGAATAACGATTGGATGTTTGTCTAATCATTTAACGTCGTCGATTGATGATCTTTTTATCATCCATTACAAAAAGTGACTATATTTCCCCGACTAAATTAAATAGACATTACATTATCTGTAGCATTATATAATCCAATGGAATATATCATATTAGTGTTTTATTGTTCTAAGTATCCTATTACATTAACAATTGCCTACTGTTCTTAGCCAATGGAGAACTGTAAGTACATTATATAGAGACAAATTAAAAGACGAGTAACACTATACCATACAATGTAGTGTTTATTTATTAGGTAACTAAGGGTGAGAATGCAGGGGAAAAGACTGTAAAGTGAGCCTTATGTCCATTGGGAATATATTGCATAGGAATTATTAGCTAGAAATTATTACATTGTGAAGAGATAGATTGAAGAGATACAGCGAAGAGATACAGCGTAGAGATACAGTGAAGAGATACAGTGAAGAGATACAGAACAGAGAATAGATACAGTGAAGAGATACAGTGAAGAGATACAGCGTAGAGATACAGTGAAGAGATACAGAACAGAGAATAGATACAGTGAAGAGATACAGAGAAGAGATACAGTGAAGAGATACAGTGAAGAGATACAGTGAAGAGATACAGTAGAGATACAGTGAAGAGATACAGTGAAGAGATACAGTAGAGATACAGTGAAGAGATACAGTAGAGATACAGTGAAGAGATACAGTAGAGATACAGTGAAGAGATACAGTCAAGATAAATTAACCATCACTAACAATTTAACAATAAATGATAATAACTACTTATTATATCATTGACTAGGATATAAAAATTAGTGTTAAATAACAACAGTTTACGTTAACTATATTAATAACATATTTGCGGGTTGAATAGGCAAATTGAAACCCTGAATAAAAAGGGTTAATACTTAACGGTGATGCAGTACAACCAATAGGGTTAATAGTGATACATGTACAACCAATAGGGTTAATAGTGATGCCTGTACAACCAATAGGGTTAATAGTGATGCATGTACAACCAATAGGGTTAATAGTGATGCATGTACAACCAATAGGGTTAATAGAGATGCCTTTACAACCAATAGGGTTAATAGTGATGCATGTATAACCAATAGGGTTAATAGTGATGCCTTTACAACCAATAGGGTTAATAGTGATGCCTTTACAACCAATAGGGTTAATAGGGATGTCTGTACCTATTATTGAGTCTTCATTAGCTAGTAAAAATCATTGGCTTTTATTGGCTAGGAAGAACATTGCGAAATGTTACCTTACCAGTTCTGAATTTAAGGAAGGTTAGAAGGTAAGGTGAGGTGGAGTAAGGTGAGGTGGAGTAAGGTGAGGTTTGAGGGTTGGACGGTAATTAAATAATTAACATGTTTTTTTCTCGAAAACGCAATGTAAAATAAATTAGCCATGCTTTATCATGTGTAAAATATTACAACAAGGATATATACATATGTATTTTTTAAGACAATGTTCTTCCATTAAAAAAAGAATAGTGATGCATATACTGTAATTGGTTATGTTTATAGTGATTTAGTAATGCAAAATTGAAGAGAAAAGTTAATATTCCTGAGATTTTATATTATTATTTGATTTGAATGGTAAATAAAGAAAGTAAGATCAATAAATTAAATTTTAATTAATTATTAGGAAATAAATAAATGTTCAAATAGAGTTTTCAACAGTAGAGACAACATCAAGAAAACTAACACTGTTAGAATAATTAATGGCTAAGGTAGAAATCCGGTTGCCGGGCAGTGTTTCTTGTGGTTGTGTGGTGGAGAGAATGTGGCTGTGGTTGTGTACATAATTATTGTAATGTGGTTACTGAAAGTTTGACTGAAGTGGAAAAATGTATTTACTTTCGGATACACTAAAAGAGACATTAAATAAAAGAGAAAAACTGAAGATATTTGAATAGTTGAGTTCAGAATTAAAATGTTGATGATATATTTATTAAAATATGTTTTGAATTTAGAGAAATATAGTTATTTATAATAATTGAAATGTAATAGTTATTGTTACAAATTTTTTTAGCATAAATTTTTTTACGATAATATTTTTTTCGTAGGTATAAATTTTTTCGATAAATTTTTTGTATAAATTTTTTTCCGATTATTTTTTTCATTTCGATAGATATATATATTATTTAAAATATAACTTTTATAATGTTTGTAAGTAAAATCAAGTAACATGTAACACATTCCCCTAAATCACAGTAAATTATTACTTTAAATATCTCTAAGATCAAAGAAAAGAGAGACGAGACATATCACCTTTTCTCTTCACAAACACCTAAAGTATTTTAACCATCTACATGAAACTTGGCAAGATAAAAGATACAGAAGGTACACACGATACCGAAAATGAGAGAAAACTGTGTGTACTATACAGAGTAATTAAAATGTATTGAATTTATAAAATACTATCAAAAATTTCATAAGATTAATTATTGATTCAATATAGTACAGCAACACTCCCCTATAATGAAATCCTCTATAGTGAATGTATAGTCCTGAGTAAGGAAGTAGCCTCTATAGTGAACATTTTTATATAGTCTGCCATGAAAGGCCATTCAATTTTAGAAAACTGATGGCCAGTTTAAGGCAAACTAAATGAAAATTTGCTCAGTAAACAGCCTACTTCCTTACTTAGGACTCTACATTCACTATACAGTATTTCACTATAGAGGAGTTTCTTATATAATATTTTTTTTAGAATTAATAATAGTTTTTAATTCTTCACAGATACCTTCGATCTTTTTATCAGTGTACATAATTTACAAGTTTGTGTCAGGTATATTACATGAATATCAATCTACAACAATTTCCCAGTATAAACTATTAAAGCGTCACATAATTAATAGCCCCATCACACTATCACTATCAATAGAGACTCTTTAACTCTCATGTAAGATCTATTTGTTCGGGTCGATTTACCGTGTTACCTATGGCGATAGGAGACAGAGATAACGAATCTTTATCTCTGTCTCTTGCCAGGTATGAGAACATACCTGCTTCATAGGTGTAAGAGATGCACTTATTAAATGGAGAATATTATTGTGTATAAAAACTCAAACATAAATGAAATATATTTATTATAAAATGAATAAAATTGAGTTAATACGTTTGGAATTTTAAACACGATAAAAAGTATTTCTATGACCTTCCTATCATTATTATGTTATATGTTATTCAAGTAAAGACACGGTAATTTATTTTTTTGTTAAAATAAAAAACAATATTTTTTATGTATCAAAAGGATAAATATTTTATGTTAAATTAATAACCTAAATCAAAATATATGGAGCAATAATTTCACTGTTACCTATTTAAATTAAGTGAATTAGCTTATAAGAGTTAGTAATATAAGTTACCTGTGCTAGCACTCAGTCACCGTAGGTAGACAGGTGAGAGCTAATTAGAGGTGTTTACCTGTGAACAGAAAGATACTTGTAGAAATATATACGATATTAAAGTGTTGAGAGAGCTATAGGACTAATTAACTATGAAATTAATTTGATTGATGACAAAAAAAGCTAATCATTAGAAATACTCCATTTAATGTTTTGAAAACATTATTTTATAATTAATTTATATTTGCTGTGGGAGTAATTATTAATTGGTATGGTAATTAATAGGAATGAAAATAATATTAATATTATAATTAAGAATTAATTATCTTATACAAACTAAATGTGTAACATATACATCAATTTAATAAATAAGTTTATTTCATTGATAAAAAATTTAAATTAAATAATGATAAATAAACTTGTTTATAAAAAAATTATTATTTGATATAAAAAAATTAGATTAAAAATTATAAATAAACTTATTTGAAAAAAAAACATTATTTTATAAAATAAATTTAATTTAAAAATGATAGATAAACTTATATATAAAAATATTATTGATATTAAAAATATTTTTTTAATTATAATGTTTAGAATATAACTAATTATTTTACTCAGACAGGTAAACAGACAGTTGAAATACCTGTCATCGAGTTACTATATAATTGCCACACCTAACTGACTAAAAGATATCAAAGCGATAATCTTAAACACATAAAACTACTTTAAAATTAAATAGAGATTGTCAACGCAGCTTGAAAATAAAGCATTATAATACTGTGAACAATCTTCTCATTGTTATTTATTTTAACATTTTAGTTTAATTCATTAATTATGTATAGTTACTTTTAAAAGTTTTGAATTTAACAGTGTCTATTGTTGTAAATTACGGTAAATATTGATTGTATTTTATTGTAAAATATCATAATTCATGATATGTAATTTCAAACATTATTTCAGACATAAAATCTTTTTATTGAAATAAATTTATTATTTCACAAAATTATTTATTTATTTCATAAAATTATTTATTTATTTCATAAAATTATTTATTTATTTCAAAAAATTATTTATTTATTTCATAAAATTATTTATTTATTTCATAAAATTATTTATTTATTTCATAAAATTATTTATTTATTTCATAAAATTATCTATTTATTTCATAAAATTATTTCTCTATTTCATAAAATTATTCCTATATTTTCATAACAAATTTTATTCATTTTCATAACAAAATAAATTCATTTTCATAACAAAATTTATTCATTTTCATAACAAATATATTTAGTTTCATAATAAAATATATTTATTTTCGTAATAAAAAATAAAAACAATTTAAAAAATATATATAAAATCGAAACGTTTCGGCTTAATTAAAATATGTAAAAGTTATCCTCTATATTATTTGACGTATGTATACTAATTTAGACGCGAGACATCAGTAGGAAACTATAATCCATTAATTTGCAAGATGCTGCCTGCAATCCAAAGATAAAATCACTAAGTATGAAGAACATTTGACGTTAAACTGTTCCAGAATATTAATTTGAATGACGTCCGCACCGTGCAACGCGTGATGACGTCAAAATGACCGGCCGGAGACGTCTAAATGACACCTTCAAGAGACGTCTAGAGGGTGCGATTTAGACGTGAATTAGAGGTCTATTAGAGTAAATGGAGGTGATGATTTGAAGTTGGAAATGATATACCTGTGGTGTTAAGGAAACGTCATTTTGATGGGCAAAAGTGACTATCAGAGTTAGGAACATTTTGCTGTTCTGAAACATGAACTTTACCATAATAAAAAAATCTGAAAACAGCCAAGGAGAAAGTTATGGTGGGGCCATAGAAGATTGAAAAACCTAACTAACACACGATTAACAATGCAACAATACCATATATTAACTAAAAAAAACATCAACATTTTAATGATAAAATATTAACTAAAAAAACATTAACATTTTAATGATAAAATATTAACTAAAAAACATTTAACATTTTAACGATAAAATATTAACTAAAAACATTAACATTTTAACGATAAAATATTAACTAAAAAACATTAACATTTTAACGATAAAATATTAACTAAAAAACATTAACATTTTAACGATTATAAATATTAACTAAAAAACATTAACATTTTAACGATAAAATATTAACTAAAAAACATTAACATTTTAACGATAAAATATTAACTATAAAACATTAACATTTTAACGATAAAATATTAACTAAAAAACATTACATTTTAACGATAAAATATTAACTAAAAAACTAACATTTTAACGATAAAATATTAACTAAAAAACATTAACATTTTAATTATAAAACATTAATTTATTAACTAAAAAACAAAAGCACATCATCGATAAAATATATACATATTCTAATTTTTTTTTTCATTCAATTTATATATTCTATAGGTTATAAAAAACAGGTTATAAACTATAGCAGTTCATTAGCAGCCCTACAGTAGGCCAACACTTATACTGCGCTGATATTCAACTGCCATGTTATGTCCTAACCTAGAATGTGTCGTTAGAGCTGATGGATATTATGTGGCACCATGTCATCACATTCTGCAATGGGCGTCAACCACATAGTTACTATCTAACACTCCCCACAAATAATATTATAACGCTAAATAGAATAGAAGAGGAAATGAAGGAATAAAATTATAAGACACGACTGTAATAAACACGATAACAAGAATATTTCTTTTAAATATTTAAAAATTTTATTTACTACAGTTTCAATAATTTTATTTCTTATAACTTTAGAAATTTAATGACATATAATTTTAGAAAAAATGTCCTATAATTTTAGAAATTTCATTTCCTATAATTTATTTCTTAAAATTCTAGAAATTTCATTTTTGATAATTTCAAAATTTTGATTGATTTTAATTTTTTTAATTATTGCTTAAAATTAAAAAAAAAACATTTCTTAAAATTTTAGAAATTTTTACTTCTTATATTCACCAAATCACACATTAATGGAGGGGCCTTAAATCCTCTCATAATCTACGATGTCCCCACCATAAGTTTCTCTCTGGGCCCCCATACTTAAAAACACTAGGGACAATGTTAAAGAACTGATACATCGAAGCTGCCGATTGACAGACTAAAGTGACTGTGATAAGCCTCTTGGAAGTGTGTAGTTCTAACATTAACACATGCTCTGATGTACAGTGATAGAGACTAAACAGCTCCACCTAAGACATTTGTAGCATTTTAATTTGCTCTATAAAAAGCCAATGGTAGATACCGAGATCAGGTATGCAGTGGCTAATCAATACACATACAAATCTATAATAAGCAGCTACGTTTCAGAAGCAATTAAGATAGTGGTGATTGTACATTTAACCCACATGCGTGGGTTGAATTTACTGTCCAGTCTTAATAACTCAGTTATAACCAACAGTAGGAGATTTTAAAGAAGGATTGGTAGGGAGTTAATATTGAAAATTGAATACCAGTGTTATACCCATATATAACCGATAATAGTACCAGTGATATACCTATATATAACCGATTATAATACCAGTGTTATACCTATATATAACCGATAATAAGACTAATGACATACCTATTACCGGTAAAACACCATCGTTCCACCTGTATCACCGATAGAACACCATTGTTCCACCTTTATCACAGGTAGAACCCCATCCTTCCACCTGTATCACCGATAGAACACCATCGTTCCACCTTTATCACCGGTAGAACCCCATCGTTCCACCTGTATCACCGATAGAACACCATCGTTCCACCTTTATAACCGGTAGAACCCCATCGTTCCACATGTATCATCGATAGAACACCATCGTTCCACCTTTATAACCGGTAGAACCCCATCGTTCCACCTGTATCACCGATAGAACACCATCGTTCCACCTTTAGTAACGATAGAACACCATCGTTCCACCTTTATCACCGATAGAACACCGTCGTTCCACCTTTATCACCGATAGAACACCATCGTTCCACCTTTATCACCGATAGAACACCATCGTTCCACCTTTATCACCGATAGAACACCATCGTTCCACCTTTAGTAACGATAGAACACCATCGTTTCACCTTTAGTAACGATAGAACACCATCGTTCCACCTTTAGTAACGATAGAACACCATCGTTCCACCTTTAGTAACGATAGAACACCATCGTTCCACCTTTAGTAACGATAGAACACCATCGTTCCACCTTTACCACCTATAGAACACCGTCGTTCCACCTTTATCACCGATAGAACACCATCGTTTCACCTTTAGTAACGATAGAACACCATCGTTCCACCTTTAGTAACGATAGAACACCATCGTTCCACCTTTACCACCTATAGAACACCGTCGTTCCACCTTTATCACCGATAGAACACCATCGTTCCACCTTTATCACCGATAGAACACCATCGTTCCACCTTTAGTAACGATAGAACACCATCGTTCCACCTTTACCACCTATAGAACACCGTCGTTCCACCTTTATCACCGATAGAACACCATCGTTCCACCTTTACCACCGATAGAACACCATCGTTCCACCTTTACCACCGATAGAACACCATCGTTCCACCTTTACCACCTATAGAACACCGTCGTTCCCCGTACCATCGCAGCTACATCATTAACAGCGGGTTGAAAAACTAGTTACAATTGGGAGTAAAAAACAGAGCCATTCTTCTTAATTAACTGAATTAGAGAAGTCTGTTGCAATCCACAGAGAATTATGAGGCCATAGATGCAGATGTGATACCCATTTGCATCGACTATACATCGGTTGTATCGGAGACACTAGTTTGGTAGTGTCATGTAGTATTGGTATCGACGATACACCTATAATGATTGCACTATATGGGACAATAAATATGTATTTAAGTTTATAATTATCATTAATAGTGATAGTTAGAATATAGTGATAGTTAAAATATAGTGATAGTTAAAATATAGTGATAGTTAGAATATACCTAGTGATAGTTAGAATATACCTAGTGATAGTTAGAATATGGTGATACTTAGAATATAGTAATAGTTACAATACAGTGATAGTTACAATACAGTGATAGTTACAATACAGTGATAGTTACAATACAGTGATAGTTACAATACAGTGATAGTTACAATACAGTGATAGTTACAATACAGTGATAGTTACAATACAGTGATAGTTACAATATAGTGATAGTTACAATACAGTGATAGTTACAATACAGTGATAGTTACAATACAGTGATAGTTACAATACAGTGATAGTTACAATACAGTGATAGTTACAATATAGTGATAGTTAGAATACAGTGATAGTTACAATACAGTGATAGTTACAATACAGTGATAGTTACAATATAGTGATAGTTACAATATAGTGATAGTTATAATATAGAGATAGTTACAATATAGTGATAGTTAGAATACAGTGATAGTTACAATACAGTGATAGTTAGAATACAGTGATAGTTACAATACAGTGATAGTTACAATACAGTGATAGTTACAATATAGTGATAGTTACAATATAGTGATAGTTATAATATAGAGATAGTTACAATATAGTGATAGTTAGAATACAGTGATAGTTACAATACAGTGATAGTTAGAATACAGTGATAGTATGAAGAAATATAGTTACAGAAGTACAGAAGCT
Source organism: Caprella mutica (assembly GCA_947561585.1). Taxonomy (NCBI): domain Eukaryota; kingdom Metazoa; phylum Arthropoda; class Malacostraca; order Amphipoda; family Caprellidae; genus Caprella; species Caprella mutica. The sequence continues at coordinate 156,140 of CANNZV010002108.1, forward strand.
GTCGATCATAATTTAAGGATATTAGTTCTATTTATTTATATGTTATATAGTTAAATATCAATGTTTATAGGAAGATGAGTAAATATCATCTGCATATTCTCTGAACAGTCACGTCCGTAAACTATAAGGTACACACTGCCTGTAGAACACAGATACACATTCGATTTCAACATTCTAAGATGTTTATTTTCACAACATTTATCTTCAACATTCAATATGTGTTTGCATGTTTATTTATATCTGTTTTGTGAAAAAAAAAATATATTATATGAATATGCTAATTTTTTTTATAATATGACCAAAATATTTTCATATACACCGAATTGATGCATACTACATTATGATTTTTCAGTTAATAATTCTAGTTCGGAAGACACGGGTAGTTAATTCATACAAATATTGATACAAAGAACCCGTTATTCTTAATGGGCAAGTTAACTCTAGTTAATCATATGAATATCATATCAAACAGTTGATCAGCAATCTAAAAAGCTGAACATCGTAATCCATTAGTTTTTAGTTAAGTAAGAGCTAACGATATGCTAGTTAATGGGCAATACACTTCATCTTACTATGATCGAAAGCTAGGCTAAGTAGTCAGTCTGAGTAGTTTACTATGATGCATACGAGAGGTACATGTAAATGATACACATGGATATAGGCATAGGTTAGTGATACATATGGATATAGGCATAGGTTAGTGATACATATGGATATAGGCATAGGTTAGTGATACATATAGATATAGGCATAGGTTAGTGATACATATGGATATAGGCATAGGTTAGTGATACATATGGATATAGGCATAGGTTAGTGATACATATGGATATAGGCATAGGTTAGTGATACATATGGATATAGGCATAGGTTAGTGATACATATGGATATAGGCATAGGTTAGTGATACATATGGATATAGGCATAGGTTAGTGATACATATAGATATAGGCATAGGTTAGTGATACATATGGATATAGGCATAGGTTAGTGATACATATGGATATAGGCATAGGTTAGTGATACATATGGATATAGGCATAGGTTAGTGATACATATGGATATAGGCATAGGTTAGTGATACATATGGATATAGGCATAGGTTAGTGATACATATGGATATAGGCATAGGTTAGTGATACATATAGATATAGGCATAGGTTAGTGATACATATGGATATAGGCATAGGTTAGTGATACATATGGATATAGGCATAGGTTAGTGATACATATGGATATAGGCATAGGTTAGTGATACATATGGATATAGGCATGGGTTAGTGATACATATGGATTCAGGAGTGTGGAATGATTCATTGATACATATGGATACATAGGTAAATGTAATGATACGGATACCTCGATACATATGGTTATAGATAAAGGAAATGATACATATAGTTATAGATAAATGAAATGATACAGCTAGATATCGAACAGGAAGGTACTACTTTCTAAATCACATGTTTATTGTTGCATGTAGATATTTTGCTAGTATAAGATACAATCATAGGTTCGATAGAGTATATTCAATAAACTTTGTTAATTATATCATTATTACTGATTGATAAGTTCAAACATGTTCAGACACGTTCAAACATGTTCAGACACGTTAAAGTAAACACTATGAATTTAAAAAAATACTGAAATAGTAAAATATTCATTTAATTCAAATTTGATTTACCAATATACTTCAGGGAAGTAAGCAATGGTTGGACCGTAGAAGACTGATAGGAATTCCCACTTAATCTTCTATGGTCCCACCATAACTTACTCTCTGATAATAATTTAACAACAGCTGTTGTATTTTCCTTTATAACTTTTTCTTTATATTTTCTACAGACATTTCGTCAATATTAAGTAAAAAGAGACGGCTGACTGACGTATGGTTTTTTTAGCAATGATTACCTGGGATAATTACCCAACGTGTCGTGGTTGTACACAACCGTACGCCTAATTACAACTAGAAAAAACACAAATATGTTAGAGGATATAACCCATTAAAATCATCTAACGCGTAACACCGGCAAAAAATTAAATTGCCAACAGTGTACGGTTTACCTGAATTGTTTAATTAGTCTGATTACAGGTAAATTGATCTCATTCAAGCAATATACTTTTGGATTAATATTATTTATAGTTATTATAAAGCATAATCAAATAAGCTAAATTATTTTAACTATCCTAAAAACTTATTTGAACAACTTGAACATATAAATAAATATTCATACAAATATTTATATTTAATTTTCAAGTAATTGAAATAATGGTATAATGTTCAATATTATTATACATTATTTGATCGTAATGAAAAAATTCTTATTTTAAAAAAATTCTTATTTTAAAAAAATTCTTATTTTTTTATAAAAATTCTTATTTTAGGTTCATTTACCATCAATACTGTTAATAAATTTCATATGAAAAATAGATGCACTCTCCCTTTAAATATTATGCGTAATCAATGAGATTATAGTTAGTTATCTTGAGCAATAAGAACCATGAAGCATGGAAGGGAAAGGCTAGAAAAAGATGTCAATATCCCATGAGCTGGAAGCCATTTCCTTCATTGCCAAAGGCTTAATATCCGCCACTGAGGAAGTCTTTGATTGCTTCCAAATGCAACCGCTAGATGGCACTGCGATACGAGTAAAGTAACCGCTAGATGGCACTGCGATACGAGTAAAGTAACCGCTAGATGGCACTGCGATACGAGTAAAGTAACCGCTAGATGACACTGCGATACGAGTAAAGTAACCGCTAGATGGCACTGCGATACTAGTAAAGTAACCGGTAGATGGCACTGCGATACTAGTAAAGTAGCCGGTAGATGGCACTGCAGTACTAGAAAAGTAACCGGTAGATGGCACTGCGGTACTAGTAAAGTAACCGGTAGATGGCACTGCGATACTAGTAAAGTAACCGGTAGATGGCACTGCGGTACTAGTAAAGTAGCCGGTAGATGGCACTGCAGTACTAGAAAAGTAACCGGTAGATGGCACTGCGGTACTAGTAAAGTAACCGGTAGATGGCACTGCGGTACTAGTAAAGTAACCGGTAGATGGCACTGCGGTACTAGTAAAGTAACCGGTAGATGGCACTGCGATACTAGTAAAGTAACCGCTAGATGGCACTGCGATACGAGTAAAGTAACCGCTAGATGGCACTGCGGTACGAGTAAAGTAACCGCTACATGGCACTGGGATAAGAATAAAGTAACCGATAGATGGCACTGCAGTATTAGTAAATCCAACCGCTAGATGGCACTGCGGTACGAGCAAATAGCTACCAAATGCAACCGCTAGATCTGCGATACGGATAATTTGCTTCTAAAAATCTACTATTAGATTTTCAATCACATATGAAAATGAAAATCAACTTTATTATACAGATTTTGAGTATTCATGATCATATTCTCATATTTTAACATAAAACCTATTTCAATATATAGATATTTTATGGACATATACTGGTGTAATGTTTTGCTTAGGTTTGTAATTCTGTTAAAAAGTTGCAAAGGTGTTTTGTGCTGAAGTTTCTCTAATTACGAACACACGTTGAAATTACCTCGTCTAGCTCCTCCTTTCAGATTCCGAAAGGGATAATTACAGTTACTCTGAAGAAAGTTCATCGAAAGAAAACTTCTAGAGATATTTTCTCCAGCTCCAATTAAAGTAATTCCTGTTGACTAATCAAATTTAGAGCTGAATTAGTGGTAGTTTTTCAGAGTCTCGAAAAGAGCTCAGTTCTGCCCTAATGCTCCCTCCAATGCATGTTTTAATGCCTCTTTGTATTTGGATCACGAAGATGTACATACACTGTGAAGACATTATCTTTTTAATATTTTAACTAAAGATAGCTCAGACTGTAGTATGAAAAGCTGAAAGGATTTAAGTTGAGTATTCCTATCTTTTAGTTTTAATCATCCCTCATTTCTAAAGAAAGTAACTGAAATATTGTCTAGCTTTATTCAATAAATAGTAAAGAGATTTAAACAGTTATTCGAACATCACGTCTACTATAAGGCTCGTATCACACAGGTGTTTTTTCTTATCACTGAAGGAAAAATTTAATGTGATTTTTCCATCAGCGATAAAAAATACGCAACTATGAATACATTTTAAGAAAGGCATTTTTTCGCGGTGTTGAAAAACAAAAAACAAACGCAATTGTGAAGCGGGCCTAAGAAGCGTTGTCAACAAACCTGGAAAAGTTTTATCTAAAGGACTAAGATAGATAGATACCTTGTAGGCCTAACCCTTCACTGTTACAGACCCCTTGGTAAGGATTAACATCACCTTCTAGTAGATCTTTGAATCAATTGACATTGGTCTTGCTTAGATCTAGCTGGCTGTAGGTTACATGAATTTTTTTAAATATTTCTACTGGTATTTGAGATGAATGGTAATTGGTATTAATACCCTGATTAATACAGAGCAACTGTAAATCATCAATAATATTCATTGAACAAAATCAACTGCATCCTCAGTTGAAATGATTTCACTGGAGACTTTTGTATTTTATTTTAAAAAATTACAAAAAACATTACAAAGACGAGTGAAAACACAAAAAGACAAATGAATTTATCCCGTGTATCTATTTTCTATCATTTTAACAATCAATCGATGACTTTACGATGATATTATCATTAGTTATTATCGTTAGTATATAATCATTAGTTATGCAGCAAAGAACTAACTACACAGTTAACCTATTAGTCCCGCATTGCAAAGATAGGTACTATCAGTTGATAGATAGTGGGACACTGGCGTTTAGGTACGCTTAGTGATAGTATGCAAAAATGGATAGTGTAGTGACAATGTATAGGGTAGTAATTGTCACGTGACGTCATCAAAGCAACACAATGAAATGTGCCCAGAGAGTAATTTATGGTGGGCCCACCAAAGATGGACCCTACTTAATCTTCGATAACCCTACTATAAATTTAAGGTCTAATTAGTAGATTAGAAAATGAATTGTCTTCTTATTTCATATACTAGCAAAAAATAAACTAAAACTACAGCTTTATCGATAATAAGAATTTAGATATTTTAGAAATCGTTTATGAGTGAATTTAATAAATACCAATAATACATGATAAATCATATGAGACTTTCATTTTACATCTTTACGCAAAGTGATGTTAAATTTTTCGTATTTATTCCTTTTTTCCCCTTTTTCACTTCTAGTTAGCTCTATTTATATAGGAAGGTACTAATATCACTCACTGTAATACCATACTGTGATGCTAAACTAATTGCATATGCAATTTTTATTGGATTCTATGAAACAGAAGAATGTAATGCAATCGCAAAGGGGGAATAGAATTTTTTTTTTATTTATTGATGTGTATACTATGGAAAAATTAATAATATTAACCTTCATTAGGTATTTTTTAAGTAATTCTTAAGAACAAGAGATACTACAAATTTGTGTATATATAATATAAACATTTAATAATTTTATTTAGTTCCATTTAAAGTATCAGTAAAAATTCATAAAAATATCAAAATCTTTTGATAAAATTTCAACAAAAAAATACATATTAATTATTTTACTTCAAACATGGATGTTAATTTTTCTATAACTACATATATTTAAATAACGGCTGTACATTATTTGAATGATTATTAATCATATTTGATATTACAGTTACCTTATATCGTATAAATTTGTTTCAATTTATAAATATTGTCTTTTGAAAAAAAAAAAAAAAAAAAATTATAAATCTAATATTAAATAATTGAATGATGTGTGAAAATTCTCATTTTCCATCAGTGTCCTAATTTTCCATTATATATCATTTTCCATTATTATTCTAATTTTCCATGATACCGTTTTCCGTGATATTATTTTCCATTATTATTCTAATTTTCCATGATACTATTTTCCGTGATATCATTTTCCATTATTATTCTAATTTTCCATGATACCGTTTTCCGTGATATCATTTTCCATTATTATTCTAATTTTCCATGATACTATTTTCCGTGATATCATTTTCCATCATTATTCTAATTTTCCATGATACCGTTTTCCGTGATATCATTTTCCATTATTATTCTAATTTTCGATAATATAATTTTCCATTATATCATTTTCCATTATATCATTTTCCATTATATCATTTTCCAGTATATCCTTTTCCAGTATATCCTTTTCCAGTATATCCTTTTCCAGTATATCCTTTTCCAGTATATCCTTTTCCAGTATATCCTTTTCCAGTATATCCTTTTCCAGTATATCCTTTTCCAGTATATCCTTTTCCAGTATATCCTTTTCCAGTATATCCTTTTCCAGTATATCCTTTTCCAGTATATCCTTTTCCAGTATATCCTTTTCCAGTATATCCTTTTCCAGTATATCCTTTTCCAGTATATCCTTTTCCAGTATATCCTTTTCCAGTATATCCTTTTCCAGTATATCCTTTTCCAGTATATCATTTTCCAGTATATCCTTTTCCAGTATATCCTTTTCCAGTATATTCTTTTCCAGTATATCCTTTTCCATGATATTTCCCATCACATATTATTCCCCATGCTATATCATTTTTCTCCATCCAGGTAATAACAATAACTTTTCAGTATAATCAAAATGCCATAAATTTGTGGGCGTATCACCTAGTTAGGTAGCATTTATTTTAATTGCAGCACATCTAAAGATAATAAGATAACCAAACTGGTATAGATAAATAAACCTAACGCATAAAGATAATATTAACTAATTTAGAATCTTTACAAATGAAGAAGTAATTAGTTATACCATTGTATAGTGGAATATATTTTGCGTGTGCAGATTAACTTAATATTATATAGTTATATAAAAAAACAATTCATAGTATTATTTTATAGACACATATATAAAATATTTTAAACATGAAAACTATGACTTTTTCGAATATTATTTAAAGCTTTTTAATGTAACTTAAATGATTTTAATATTAAAAATATAGTTAATTCAACATTATAAATATAGTTAATTTAACATTTAAAAAATTACAAATAAATTTAAAAAAATTAACAATAAATTAAAGAAAATTTAAAATAAATTTAAAAAAATTAACAATAAATTAACAATAAATTAAAAAAAATTTAAAATAAATTCAAAAAAATTAACATTGAATATAAGATAATTAAAAATAACATTATATGGAAAACATTTCAACATTACAAACATTTCAACATTACAAACATTTCAACATTACAAACATTTCAACATTACAAACATTTCAACATTACAAACATTTCAACATTACAAACATTTCAACATTACAAACATTTCAACATTACAAACATTTCAACATTACAAACATTTCAACATTACAAACATTTCAACATTACAAACATTTCAACATTACAAACATTTCAACATTACAAACATTTCAACATTACAAACATTTCAACATTACAAACATTTCAACATAACAAACATTTCAACATTACAAACATTTCAACATTACAAACATTTCAACACTACAAGCATTTCAACATTACAAACATTTCAACATTACAAACATTTCAACATTACAAACATTTCAACATTACAAACATTTCAACATTACAAACATTTCAACATTACAAACATTTCAACATTACAAACATTTCAACATTACAAACATTTCAACACTACAAACATTTCAACATTACAAACATTTCAACATAACAAACATTTCAACATTACAAACATTTCAACACTACAAGCATTTCAACATTACAAGCATTTCAACATTACAAACATTTCAACATTACAAACATTTCAACATTACAAACATTTCAACATTACAAACATTTCAACATTACAAACATTTCAACATTACAAACATTTCAACATTACAAACATTTCAACATTACAAACATTTCAACATTACAAACATTTCAACATTACAAACATTTCAACATTACAAACATTTCAACATTACAAACATTTCAACATTTCAAACATTTCAACATTACACATAATTTCCCTAACGGTACCCAGCACATTATTAATCAAATCACAGCACATTAGTACAATAGTTTTCCCTGTCCCATTTTTCTCATCACACAATAACATTTTAGTCACATTCATTATCACATAATGCAATTTCTCATAACTTTCACTAAGTCATCTTTTCCCCCACCACCAGGATGAGAATATGGGCCTGTGGGGGGTCATCCTACGGGGCTCCTCTAACTTCTTCCGGTGAGACTTCATTAACAATGTCCAAAAGTATTGACTGCAAATGTATGCAGAAAAGAGAATACCTAATAAATAATTCACCCTTGTTTTAAATACAAAAATAGTTTTTTTTACATTATATAATTCATTCACAGGAGTTTAAAAAAAATCATTGTATTTACACCAAAAAAAAAATTTTTTTTTTAATTAAAATAATTCAGGCATTTTTGAATAAAATAAAGACTTTTTTTTATATTAGTTAACAGTAGTCTATAAATTATTAATCTATAGCTTTAATGTTTATTCCAAAGAATCCTCTGTATAGGTTAAGTTGCCAGTTATCGGTAGGTTTCACATTTTCGACCAAGTAAAAAAATGCATAATAATTATAATACAACTTATCTTTAACTGATTAAATATCATATCTTCTTGTGTTCGAAAACGTGAAATCATCCGATAAATCGGAATTTACACTACAGTTCAAAAAAGATCCCCCTCCCCATTCGACAAAGGCACCGAACCATCGGCAGCTATTTACGCTTCTATCCCCAATCATATCTTGGACCCATTGAGTGATATTTTTACCCCAATGGTTCACAATGGAGTGGTAAAAGGAGGTGATGAGCCCTTAGAGGCATTGGCCTGGTCACTTCGATGTATTGAAAAGTGGATTTCAATTTATTCATAGTTATATTTTAATTAAAAAGTAATTTAATTGTACGTTTTAATGTTATTAATCAAAATTTACAATGTATTTTAAAAAAATAAGGAAGAAGAAAATTTGAAATAGCAAAAAGGAACTTAAATAATCATACCAATAACTTGAAGTTTTGACATAAAATCTTTTTGAAATCATATTTAAAAACTAATAATTTGGTACACTTAAATTTTTTTTCTAATTTTTATTTAAGTATCAGGCCGTGCAAGTTTAGATAGTTTGCAGTGGGTAGAGCTTAATAAAGAAAATTCACTCACTGGTTCGTCAAAAGCATCTGTCACACTCATCATGAGTGAGTATGTGACTATATAAATAGAAACTATTAATAGCATTTTATAGAACTTAGTCCAACTGAAAAAAATGTAGTTTAAAAATAAATATGATTAAAAAAATTTATAAGAAAAAAATCAAAAATATTTTCTTCAAAATAAAGAGTTGTGAATGTAATAATATCAATTCATGGGTAATTACACAATAATCGAACAATTCACATTAACGTCTTTCACACCAGTTGGTCCACACCCCCGTACATATGAATCGGAGCCCCATGGGGTAACATCCCGGCCACACTTTGATAACCATGTCATTATTTAATGAATATAACTAAGACATGTTAATAAATATAGATGTAATAAGGAGCACGGTGAATTGTGCTTCTAACTATTGTATGAATACATATAAGAAATAAACAGTTAAAGAAAACGTATATGTAAAAATTATAAATAACAATGTCGTTAAATAAGAAAAATGTGTAGCAAGTGATAAAAATAATATTTATTTCAAATTCATCGTAATTTAATATAAAAAATATTTTAATCTAAAAAATCATCATACTTTAATCTAAAATGTTATCACACTTTAATCTAAAATATCATCATACTTCAATATAAAAAATCAACACAATATATAATCTAAAATATCATCACACTTTATTGCATAAAATTATCATAATATAATTTTCAAAATAATATCATTTATTTATAATAACGCAGTGATAATGTTGATATAATAAATATAAATCTTTTTATTCCATTATAAGAAGAAAAAGGCATTAAACCAGAGATTTCTATCGCCCTATAATAACATTATTTACCATTATATATGACAGCATAATAATATATATGAAACATCACGTAATCACCAATTAGGCAATTACCACAAATCACCAAATTAGTTAAATTACCGACACCGGTTCACAGACTGCTTCCTTTGGCCCGGTAATAAAGGGACACTAGGACACATAAAAGGACACGGAAAAGCACACATGATGGGACACGGAAAGGGACACACATAAAGGGACACATAGTGTGAAGTTGATGAATGAGGACCTTTACATTAAGAGGACAAAAGGACATACAGTCCTCGAATATGACCTCAAACTGAGGCAAAAAATTAACAGTAATCTGTGGGGTATATACTATATTTAGACTATAAATTTATTTCTAATGTGGATAAATTGAAATTATTAATTAAATCATACAATAAATAACCATGAATTAAAATTAAAATTCTAAAAAAAATGTATATTATTAAAAGATGAAAAATTAATTTTCATGTAATTTAAAAAGAATATACACATACCTATGAAGAAGTCATTTGTAAACTATGTAAATTCTTTAAATTCCTTTCCCACACTTGTTAATTAGTTTAAATGTGTAACAGGAAAGTGATATTGATTTATTGTGGAATATCAGGCGAATATACTCTGTGTGATGTATAGTGCATATAAATGGGAATATAAATAGAAAACAATTTTAATAGACTTTTTTTATGTTATATAAATAGAATTGTTTCCTTCGAAAATTAAAATATTTCTACTTCTTAATATAATAAATATAATTTTTTTTCTTCTTTTTTCCTTATATAATAAATATATGTAAACACTTTTCTTTCTTACATATCATATAATAAATATAAACATTTTTCTTTCTTATATACTAAAAATAAATATTTACAATATGATATGAATAAAACTTAAATTTTTATCATCTCTGTGTATCATAAAATCATTTTCAGTAGATATAATATTTTATATACAAAAATAAAATTCATACTGAAATCAAATCATTTTAAATTTCGGTTATACTAAAAAAATCATATAATGAACTCTAAATGTTCTTTGACAACCGATCAAAATTGATATTGATTTATTCTCACAGTGACCGTATAAATATAATCGATTGTAGGTAAAAAAAACACTAGAAAAAATAGTCACCATATGAAATGTGATCTCACAAATTGATCGGTACGTTTTTTTTATAATAAAAGCTGATAAGTTAATGTTCTTTATTGTATTTTTATTTATGAAATAAGTCCATATATTAAATAATATATTCATTAAATGTCAGAAAATAATGTTTGATAAATTAATTCTTTCCTACGACATTTCTTACATGAAAATAATGATAAAATAGGCGAAATTGAAATACCACAATAATGCAGTATTTAATAGCATAATGATAGGAAATAGACGTTAAAAAAAGGAAATATGTACGGCAATTTGAAGCAACAAAATAGTTACGTGAAAATGGTAATATATAGATAAACGCTGATTAAATGACAGCAAGATGATTTAAATGACTAAATAATAGCCTTATCAAAACGTATAATTGACAGGTGTAGATTAAAAGAGCTTCTAATTCTTCAATACAATTGTAGAGTCATTTGTCATAGCTAACTATTACCAATTTTGTAAATAATGTCGCGTGAACCTACTTATCTATCCCATTTTCGGACATTCACGGACATTTTCCATTTATTCCAGATGTTGACCGTCAATGCATTCTGTACGATAGCTTGGTAAATGCCAGACTGTTCTATCCTGCAATAACTACACATCAAAATGACTGCCTGGTGATTTTATATGCATGGCTGGGAGACGTGCAGGATACATAAAATCTAGAACACTATTATTAAAGGTTGTTAATGATTTTATAGATCTTGAAATAGTTTTAGAGGTTAGCATTAGTTTAATAACCAGGAGACTTTCCTGTTTTAAATGTTTATAAATTTTCCCAAGATTCAGAATGGTGTCTCCAAAATCGCCATCTTTTGACTACTGTAAACAGTCATTCACAAGAGTACTAAGCCAAACACAGTCAACTGAAATCATTTCATGGAAAATTAACCAACTTAGTAACTTTTAATCAACTAATCAACTAAGTTATTGTGATTCCATACAAAAGAAAGATAAAAAAAAACGTTATCGAAACATTTTCCTGGAAAAAATTATTTTAGATGACATCACCACTAGCAACAATCACGGTTCGTTAGTATGCTTTGTATCTGAATATCGTATTAGATAATGGGATCGTGAATCTCGTGAACGATCCCCTATCCTATAAAGTCAGACTCGTCACCAGACTCAGCAATCTGGATTGACGAGGATGATTTGCATCATTGAAAGCCATAACTCAGTTGCGTCTCATAAATCTAGGGAGGTGAGTATTAGGCCTCACACTACCGGATATGTGAAGGGACTACTTACCACATTGCAAAATTACCTAGATTGAACGTGCTGGTGTGAAGGGGGGGGGGTGTTTGGGATGAAATGGGGGATGTTTGGATGGGGGATATTTGGGATAAAATGGGGGAAGTTTAGGATAAAATGGGGGAAGTTTGGATAAAATGGGGGATGTTTGGGATAAAGTAGGGGAATATTCATGGTCAATTTTAACAGAATTTATAAATTATTAAAAAATCGAGAAATATTCAGTTAAATTATAAAAAGTTCACTATATTAATAAATAAAAAAATTGAAACGTTATCATAGACTACTACTACTTTAAAAATGTCATTTTATACTTTTTTATTCTCAAAGTTAGTGCATCTCTTACATACAGATAGTACTACTTATATACAGGTATCACTACTTAGGTATATTAATTTATATACAGGTATCACTACTTATATACATATAGCACTTGTATCCGGCATAAACATCAATAATTGCACGATACCATAGCCAATAAATTTTGTCCCATACCGCGCTATCCATGAGAGGACACATTATTGTGTCCGTTAGGGAGGAATTAGTAATCCATCACCATCCATCAACATACGATACCCCAATCTGCCTGCAGCAGTTGCTGCCCATTCCACCTGAACAGCTGCGAGTATTGAGTCTTTATTGGCAAGGATAGATTATCTAATGGGAGAAAATGATATATTTAGAGGTAAAGAACCTCATTATATACAGGAAGAAAATAGTGTCATCTGCAGGCCAACTAGTGTCTACAGGCCAACTACAGTGTCTACAGGCCACATCCACTGTGTCTACAGGCCTCATCATCTACAGTGTCTACAGGCCTCATCATCTACAGTGTCTACAGGCCTCATCATCTACAGTGTCTACAGGCCTCATCATCTACAGTGTCTACAGGCCTCATCACCTACAGTGTCTACAGGACTCATCATCTACAGTTTCTACAGGCCTCATCATCTACAGTGTCTACAGGCCTCATCATCTACAGTGTCTACAGGCCTCATCACCTACAGTGTCTACAGGCCACATTTACATCGTCTACAGGCCTCATCATCTACAGTTTCTACAGGCCTCATCATCTACAGTGTCTACAGGCCTCATCATCTGAAGTTTCTACAAGCCTCGTCATCTACATTGTCTACAGGCCTCATCTACAGTGTCTACAGGCCTCATCATCTACAGTGTCTACAGGCCTCATCATCTACAGTTTCTACAAGCCTCATTATCATCTATAGATATAGGCTCTGTACATTCTACATTTCTAAACACAAGGCAATATCATATATTCGGTATGTGTATCTACATACTCTGCATTTATTCCTATGCAGATCAATCAGTAGGATGAAGGCTAAGGATGACTTCGATTGTAGTTATTAACGATGGTTACTCAGAAGCAAACGAGTCCTGGTAATTGATAACAAAAGAGCTAGCGATTTGGAATCACTCATGATTATGGTTCACACACAGCATTTTTGGTCGAGACAATTGGTTGCGGTAACTGCAGTAACTATTGTGAAAACCATTGTTAATAACATTCTAGCTTGGAGGTCAAGGTTTGAAACTAATATTTGTTTGAATGCATTCATAAATAAGGAGAATAAATATATTTTCTCACATGAACAGTTTATACTGAGCCATGGATAAATTGATTATATATTTTACATGTAGAATAAAAATCATTATATTTTTACATGTAAATATTTTACAGAAAAAAACTAAATATAATATTATAAATAAAAATATCGAAACAACATTAATGACAATGTAATAAATATTAAATTTATCTAAATAGAACACAGCTACTTGAAACCCAAACAGGATAACTCTCTGTAAACTGAAGCAGCCTTCAAATCACCATAATTACTTAACTATTGTAACTGTTAAGCAGACATTATCCAGATACTGTGTGTATGATCAAAACATCGAATTATCAATTATGTTGACTTACAAGCCAGAGCTTGATAATACATATTAAATGCCAGGAAGTAGAGTTATGATGATAAAATATAGATCCTTGTGTAATATAGACCAATCAATACGAATTTAAATGCGTATAATATGCATGCTATTTTAAAATTGCCAGTTATTTTCTTTTAAAGATTGATGTTGAAGGTTAGATAATAGTGAGACATCATTATAAAAAACTGTCCCTATATTGCCAACAGTGTCCCTGTATTGCCAACAGTGTCCCTATATTGCTAATGGTGTCCCTATATTGCCGACAGTGTACCAATGTTGCAACAGTGAACCAATGTTGCAACAGTGTCCCTATATTGCCAACAGTGTCCCTATATTGCTTACAGTGTCCCTATATTGCCAACAGTGTCCCTATATTGCCAACAGTGTACCTATATTGCCAACAGTGTACCTATGTTGCAACAGTGTACCTATGTTGCAACAGTGCCCCTATATTGCCAACAGTGTCCCTATATTGCTTACAGTGTCCCTATATTGCCCACAGTGTACCTATGTTGCAACAGTGTACCTATGTTGCAACAGTGTCTTGATATTGCCAACAGTGTCCCTATATTGCTTACAGTGTCCCTATATTGCCAACAGTGTCCCTGTATTGCCAACAGTGTCCCTATATTGCTTACAGTGTCCCTGTATTACCAACAGTGTATATGTATTGCCAACAGTGTCCCTGTATTGCCAACAGTGTCCCTATATTGCCAACAGTGTCCCTATATTGTCAACAGTGTCCCTATATTGCCAACAGTGTCCCTATATTGCCAACAGTGTCCCTATATTGCCAACAGTGTACCTATGTTGCCAACAGTGTCCCTATTTTTCTAACAGTTTCCCTATATTTCTAACCCTAATTGGGTTATTTTCCCTATCTATTACAGACCATTAAAATACAGAAACAATATCTTCCACGATAACTTCTCCCTATTAAAATAAAAGCCATTCTTATTTCACATTGAGAAAATAAAACCTCTTCATATTTTGGCTGAAGGCGAAAAGACATTTCAGTGAATATTTAGACTGCATTCACAGTTAGAAACCTAGAGGCTAGTCTTACCAATCATCTTTATACTCCATTAACAAAATTGGCAAAGAGTAAGAGACAAAGAGTGTAAGAGCACACTTAGATGTGTAAAAAGTATGCAGCAGTCAGTTATTTAGATATTGTAAAGAATTGAAAAAGTTCAGATCATGTTTTTCTAACACAAAAAATCATTTTAAGAATATCGTTAAACTAAAAAGCTCCAATTTGAAATGAAAATAAATTTTAATTCAATATATTAGTTGAACATAGTGAATATTACAATTAAAAAAGAAGGTTAGAGTAAGTTACGAATTATCGGTCAGTTTCACATCTTCGATTATATAAGAAAAAAAAGATAATAATAATTATTTAATTTTTATTTATAATTTTTTTTTCTTAAATGACCGAAGATGTGGAACTGACAAATAATTCGTAACCCACCCTAGATTTAATTACCTAAACCACATTAGCCGGAATTACAACAAACGGTGATAAAAAAGCAACGGCAGGTAATAAACAGACACCCCATTAATTTCCATCAGCTCCTCCTCATGTCCTCTGGTTAAAATAACCCTATTTTAAAGATTTGAATGTAATTAACATAAAGTACAACACCCTGTGGTTTCTGACGTCAGCTTTCGGCACTGACAATGAAGTGCCAGAGCACCCCATTGCGATTGCACTTTTGTTACCCCTTATTGTCTTCATCGGCAATCTAAGGCCCATTCTATACTAGGCGGTGAAAACACTGCGCGTTTTTACCGCACAGCAAACGCCTCTTAAGATTCAATTTATAAAAAAGAAAACGCCTTAGAGATTAGAAAGCCCAGAGAGAAATTATGGTGGGGCCATAGAAGATTGAGAGAGGAAGTTATGGTGGGGCAATAGAAGATTAGGAGAGGAAGTTATGGTGGGGCAATAGAAGATTAGGAGAGAAAGTTATGGTGGGGCAATAGAAGATTGAGAGAGGAAGTTATGGTGGGGCAATAGAAGATTGAGAGAGGAAGTTATGGTGGGGCAATAGAAGATTAGGAGAGGAAGTTATGGTGGGGCCATAGAAGATTAGGAGTGGAAGTTATGGTGGGGCCATAGAAGATTGAGAGAGATGTTATGGTGGCGCAATAGAAGATTAGGAGAGGAAGTTATGGTGGGGCCATAGAAGATTTCCCGTGGCTCAATGGTAGCTTTTCTCACTTTGGAGGTTTATGAGTGAAAATCTGAATGTAAAATGAAACAAATACTCTATCCAGCACCATGGTTGTTTCTTGGCAATATTCATCAGGCTAGATTATAAGATTTTCAAAAAAATAGATGTATCTTTTATGTAGATGATGGGTTCTTAAAATTAAGAAATTTTAAATTCACAAGTTAATAATTAAAAATATTAAAATTTAAGTAATATAATTGAAATAAAATAAATTAATGACATAACAGATGAAAATTAAAATCAGGATAATATTTATAAAATACAAGAATTATTATATATACGTACTACAAATTTATTCAACATGAATATTACACTACTATAAAAATCATGAAAACTTGAATGTTTTAGCATGATAGAAAATAGAAGTCTCCCTCCATGCCAAACACTTCAAAACAAACATCACAGCACCCTTCAAAGGAATAAACCTTTTTTTTGATTAGTTGTCACGGACTCAAATTTACATGACTATGCCTATAGGACATAAAATGAGCCTATGGCAATATTTGGAGAGCGACTTTGCCTAGGCCTACGAGAAATTAATCACAACCTTTACAAGGGGGATACATGGATACACTTTGCTGAGAGGGATACTTTAACAACCTTAAAATGAAGCAATTAAATTATTTATTCAAGAACACGTATAAAATACTTAAATTTTCTAAAAAAATCTATAAATAGATAGACACTTTTCTGTTTGGGATACTTTAACAACCAAGATATATGTTTATTACTATTTTTAATTATTTTGTTACTATTTTAGCAACTTTTTATGATATTAATAAATTATTATTACGATAAATGATATAACTGTAGCCTTATTGTTTCAATTTTTCATCTCTCCTTTATTTACAACTATGGTGATTGTTTTAACCCTTCAATTCGAGTTCTAGATACAATTTTTTTCCAAGAATCTGATGTCATCGAACCAAAAGCGAAAAAAATTGAAAAAATCAATTCAAATTTCAACTAATATTCTCTTCGCACATCAAAATAAAAATGTGCGAACATGCTGGAAGCTCCTAGAGAAGATATTATTTAAATTATACAGATCAACCCTTATATCTTATATATAGTAAAGGCTATCTA
Source organism: Caprella mutica (assembly GCA_947561585.1). NCBI lineage: Eukaryota > Metazoa > Arthropoda > Malacostraca > Amphipoda > Caprellidae > Caprella > Caprella mutica. The sequence continues at coordinate 173,781 of CANNZV010002108.1, forward strand.
ACACAAGAGATCACTTATCATTTCACCCGATAGTACGGAATGATAGTCCGTACATTTTAGGCTGATAGAGATGCATCATCATTACATTGTCATAGTATGGAACATGAGGTACCTACATCCATATTGTATGGATACATATACAGTGTGTCCTCTAAGAACGTATGCACTGAAATAGAAACCACAGGTTTATCATTCTAGTACAATAACATGCATGATTTTGGTACCTTAATTAAGTAATAGATACTATAAGTAATTATTAATGAAATATAAATTGCCTAGTACTTATATTCAATGGCAGTGGATACATTTTCGAAGACACACTGTATTATGTTAGGATACATCCACAATGGGCTACATCCACAATGGGATACATCCACAATGTAACATTCTGCGATTCGGATCATTTAACCGGAATAATGAAACTAAATTATGTTTAAAAAAGTATATACCAAGATATTTTATATATCATTTTACATAGAATATTCAAATAAAGAATAATATTTATCATTGAGAATTAAAGCATTGATATAATTGTGATTTATCATTATCAAAAATTATTGAATTGAATAATAATAATAATTAACATTTGTATGGAAAAATGCAATTAAAAATTAAAAATGGAAATTAGCAATATTAATTATTTTGTGATAATTTAGCACCACGGATGTATGTATTATTACCATGAAAAAAAAACGAACCATTTAAAAATTACGACTAAAAAATAGATTGAATTTTAAATTAGGTAGATATTCATTAGTTTTTTTATCGGAACTGAGGATATGAGTCAGTTTAACACGGCATGGAACTAATATGGTTAATTAAACCATACTTAATTTACTATACTACTATCTTAATTACCAGACTAACTAGTTAACTTAAATCAAATAGGTTATATTAAATAGCAAATTAATTAAAATTACCCGGTAATAATTGTATAATTAATAGTAAATTATACATGGCTGATGACTTTGAGCTACCATTACCGGTGTCGTCAAAGGTCAATGTACGCATTTATGAGCCTGATTATCGCCCTTAGTGACTCGTAATGCACTTCAAACACAGTGCATTATAATGGGCAGTGAGTGCAATGCTATTCCTACGAGAGATGGTGAAGGTACTAGTGTATGTGATGGTACCAAGCAATTGACAATGTCACGAATAGAAGAAGAAGAAGATCACGATAGTTAAAATGTCGTGATTGTAATGGGGCAACCCATAAGTGAAACCCATTGTCAAGTCAAACCCATTGCCAAGTGAAACCCATTGTCAAGTCAAACCCATTGCCAAGTCAAACATATTGCTAAGTCAAACCCATTGCCAAGTCAAACATATTGCTAAGTCAAACCCATTGCCAAGTCAAACCCATTGCCAAGTCAAACCCATTGCCAAGTCAAACCCATTGCCAAGTCAAACCCATTGCCAAGTCAAACCCATTGCCAAGTCAAACCCATTGCCAAGTCAAACCCATTGCCAAGTCAAACCCATTGCCAAGTCAAACCCATTGCCAAGTCAAACCCATTGCTAAGTCAAACCCATTGCTAAGTCAATCCCATTGCAGAGACTACACATTGCCCATACCGTTACATCAGACATGCCCATTATTTAATAGCCACATTCACATACATGCCCCATTCCAAACGTAGACGGTTCCTCCGCATTCACAATCTGCACCACCCAAACCATCTAGGACTCTAGATACAAGAGGACCACTTCAAGAGGTTCAGCTCCATTGTGGTTCAGAGGCTCACAATAACCATGGACATATCAATGCTTTTTTAGGGCCAGAGGCCGGGGTTCGAGTACCCTCTTCAGGTATCAAGAGCTATGGTTATAACAACTCTCATCAGACTATAACAAAACACAAAGAATTTATACTGAAAAAAGAGCATATATATTTTAAGTGATAGAGATATACATAAATAATAAGTACATAGATGTAGGGTAACATTCGAGTTATAGGACGGTTCAACGTTTTAGGTCAAGTTAAAAAAAATGAGTTAAATAATAATTAATATATATGTTTTCTTACATGTCTGAAAATGTGGAACCGTTCGATATCTCGGAGTTTACCCTACTATACGCATATGTATTTAAATTCAGATTTAAATTATACATATTGTAAATAATTGCAAGCAACAATATTTTGAAATATTTACACTTATATAATTGTTTAGTAATATAAACGACATTTACGAAAGTTATCTACTAGAATGATTTGATCACCACCATCATCACAGTGTGATGTATACCTACACATCACTCCATGCTCACCATTCACATGTCAATCAGAGTGATGTGACAATCTGAAGAGTGATGTGGGATTGGAAATAGTACAGCCAATCATATGAAGTACTATCGGGTACTTAATGCCAATAGTACAGCCAATCATATGAAGTACTATCGGGTACTTAATGCCAATAGTACAGCCAATCATATGAAGTACTATAGGGTACTTAATGCCAATAGTACAGCCAATCATATGAAGTACTATCGGCAAAATATCTGCAGTCTCAAAAACTGAAAATCAATTAAAATTAAATACAATAATTTTTTAAGCAATAAAACAAAAACCCAAAATAATGAAATTATTGAAAAAAAAAATGTGTATTCTAAAAAACATTATTTTTATATTTTAAATATTTGTATCAAATATTTGTATTCATTCATAGTACAAGCACAATGTATCATAGCAACATTTTGTTTCAAATATTGTGATATATGTTTCTTGAATAAACTGAGTGAGACCATTGTATAGGAATATCATAGGATATTGTGATAGAAGTACAATAGACACGACGCCAAACATTGTAATAAATAGGGTTTAAAAGCAGCTGATAAAAGAAATCCTTAAAGGATTTTAAAATTAATCCCATCAAGGAATAATAAAACATAAAAAAGGGAGGAGGATCCCGGCTAAAAGTTCCTTTATTTGTTCTGTTCCTTTTGTAGCAGTCGTTGGTCGGGGTTTGACAGATAAAAAGATATATAAAAGATATATCTAATTGAAGAGACATGTCATCAGATTGCTCGATAGCATCCTTGTGAATTTAAAAGGTAGCAAATTGTCTCAGTTAGAAATAACACTGTCATTATCATTGCTTTCGTTAGTATATCCTCACATGGTAATAGGGGATGTATAAATTATGTATTTATCGTATAAATGTTTGATAGAACTGTATAGGAATTCATTAATATATTAAATTAAGTTTTCTGATCTCAATTTATCTATTTTAAACAAATAATTAATTCTTTTCTAAACTCCAAATAAAAAAATAAAATCTTTTTATGTTCAATTAATAACTATATCAATATCTATTTTTTTTAAATGAATATATTATTTTCATACATAATTTTTTTTTAAGGTGATAGATCTTAAGAATATCATAGACGAAATGAAATGGTATCGAATACTATATACCGCTGGTTTAGAACCATTCAATAGTCTTTAATTCAATCCGTCTATAATATTTTCAGGATCTATGATTTTAAACGCATATTGTCACAACCCTAAACATTACACACAGATTTAAAATACATGAAGGAACATTTAGACTGTCATTGGAAATCAATAGATACATATTAGATACAGCTGCAACAGACTAGATACATAATCACTATCTACCTTTATTTGTCAACATCAGGAAATATAATGGAACTCTCTATATACTATTTTTTTTTTTGCTGGAAAAAAGGCAGCTATGGAAATAGAGTTTTTACTACAAAATTATGGTACAGTAAAAAATAAATAACAATTTAGTAAATCAAAATGTAAACTATTTGAATAATATTTTATGCAATTTTTGAATAAAAACAAGCGTTTTTTAGAAATACTCTTTTTTGATCAAATTTAAAAATAAAAAAATTGGTAAACTTCGGAAATCGAAAAAAATTGGCAAAATTTGAAAATAAAAAATGTTGGGTAAATGTAAAAAAAAAAATTGGCATGATTAAAACTGTATATACCAACTTTTTTAAACTACAGTTTCCCATTTAAAAAAATAATTCACTACTTAAATCCTAATATATGGAAATGTATTTAGCAATCACATCTTAACAGCAAGACAGCCGAAGGGGCTGAATAGGTTGACGCAAGTGGTTGAGTATTAAAATATGCAGTTGATAGATAGATAGTCAGACTATCAAAAGAACATGGAAATGCAGTTAGGGAATATGGCTTGGCAGGCGATAAATGAACCTATCTAATAAACTATATGATAAAAAGGTGAGATGTGAATTAAATCATTTACACGGTTTGGTTGAAAGTATTTATGTTATTAAAGTTAATTTAATAAGAAGTACTCAAATTTAAAATTACTAAATATTTAATTTCTTTAACAGTGTAAATATTTAAATTGTTTGCCAGTGCAAATATTGAAACTGTTTAACAGTGCGAATATTGAAACTGTTTGCCAGTGCAAATATTAAAACTGTTTAACAGTGCAAATATTGAAACTGTTTAACAGTGCAAATATTGAAACTGTTTAACAGTGCAAATATTGAAACTGTTTAACAGTGCAAATATTGAAACTGTTTAACAGTGCAAATATTGAAACTGTTTACCAGTGCAAATATTGAAACTGTTTAACAGTGCAAATATTGAAACTGTTTACCAGTGCAAATATTGAAACTGTTTATCAGTGCAAATATTGAAACTGTTTAACAGTGCAAATATTGAAACTGTTTAACAGTGCAAATATTGAAACTGTTTAACAGTGCAAATATTGAAACTGTTTAACAGTGCAAATATTGAAACTGTTTACCAGTGCAAATATTGAAACTGTTTAACAGTGCAAATATTGAAACTGTTTACCAGTGCAAATATTGAAACTGTTTACCAGTGCAAATATTGAAACTGTTTAACAGTGCAAATATTGAAACTGTTTAACAGTGCAAATATTGAAACTGTTTACCAGTGCAAATATTGAAACTGTTTAACAGTGCAAATATTGAAACTGTTTACCAGTGCAAATATTGAAACTGTTTAACAGTGCAAATCTGTTTAACAGTGAAAATATTTAAATATTTGACAGTATAATATTCAAATATTTACTAGTTCAAATAATTTTCAGCGTATATTGATGATGTGATTCATATAAACAAAATATTATACCAGTAATTCTAACGTAAACTTATGATACAGTCTAATTTATCAAATAAATGTTAATTCTTACCCTAAATTTATTTACATTTTAATCCGTGACATGAAGTAAACTGAACGACTATAAATCTAAATTAATTGGATATAAAAGGATTCAGGGAGCAACAATTAATTAATTTTAGTAGGGGTTTAACGTCTGCTTCGGAACCAAAGGCCATATCGCTGACGTCAAAAGGAAATTAAATACAAGGGACTACAAGAAGCAGTCAGAGAGGAAAGTGGCTCCATGAACAAAGTCACTTACCACCGTCTGTGACAATGCTCATGGATGCAGAAAAGCTACTCAGTCAAAGCAGTCACTTATCAAGGAATGTGATGGATGGAAAATAAAAATGAAGAGGTGATATTAAATGAAGTCTACCTGAAACAAAATCTAAGACCTCGTAGTTGAAGAGCATAACCCTAGCGATATCCTCTAAAACTGCAAGTAGCGTTAAAAAATGATAAACATGGTAAAAATGAAAAAAATACAATTCACAATCCAAATTACAACAGTTTAGTGGGACGCCACCCCCCTTCTCTTCCATTCACCACAGACAGCTTCAGGATAGAGCCGCTGGGGGCTGAATGAACCTCAAAAATAGGTATATTAAATAAATGTGCTGGATATTGAAATTAAATATACATCATACTTTATTTTTATTACCGCAAAATAATTACCAAGATCGTGATATAGGTATATTTATTTATAAAGTTTACAAAATATTAAATTTAGCAGAGTATTTTACTTAGTGATTATCAGACAATCTTTAATATAGGTACTCCAACACTCATATTTTTATATTCAAATTGGTAAATAACTTGATGAAAAAATAAAATTTAAAATATAAATCAAGGCTAACAAGTAAATATTGCAAATAATTTATTATATGAAAATGCTACTGCAAACAGTTTCATCAATAATTTAAAATAAATGATAGATAATAAGTAATGATATTAACAATCGATTTTTTTTAAATTTGCACATAGGTAGTGTTTAAAATTTTAATTTTATCGAACGTTATGAAGAGATGATCGACAATTTAATTAAAAACTATTTTTTAGGACCTTAACTAAATACTGTAAATTCAAACTAAAATATAAAAGTAGGTATGTTTGAATAAAATTATAAAAAGGCTGATTTTAAAAATAAAACTTAGATTCGCTTACCTTAAAAGTTTGATTTATAAATCCTTGAGGCGAAGTAAAAATTATTTTGATTATAACCTATCCACCTTTTCAAATTAAGTTAATTAACGGTTTAACACATCAATGATATAATAAGGTTTTCTTTCTTTTCCAAGCGTTATAGTAACCACGGCACACGTTCACAGAGAGTTGCTCTCAGCGAGAGAAGCACACACCCTTTCAACACGATCGTCACATGGACACTGAAATAGTTAGCGCTAAATGTTACTGGGAGGAGAACACAACATGGCAGGTAAATATTTACCTGTTCTAAGGGAAGTTCCGAGTTATCGGACGGTTTCACATTTTCGCACACTTACGAAAAAATGTATTCATTATTTTACTTTCATTTTTTTTCATTTTATCATGGATACCAACGTGACCGAAAATTTTAAACCGTCCGGTAACTCGAAACTTACGCTACCGTATACGTATTCAAAACTAATATCCATGTAACTTCATACATGTTAATATAAAGATTTATATATTCGAATAAATATCCTATTACCATATTTAATCAATTAAATTACAGTTTCCGACTGACTGCATTGTTACTGGGTTTTAAAATGCATTGTTAGGAAATATCATGAGGGTAAACGTATATTTTACTGATATGAGGGCTGACTAAATCAATTCATAATTTAATTAATTTGGATTAAAAATATTAATTGGTGGGCATAGAAATAGCTTCAAATTAATAGAGGGGACAATTAAATGCTAAAAATTAATATAATTTAAAAATGCTAAAAAATAATAAAACTTAAATCTTCTTCTAATAATATGTATTGAAATAATAATAATAATAAATTATAAAAAAATAAATGGGAACATTTTGAAAAAGAAATGAAACAAAATTTACTAAATAAAATATTTAGCATTATGAAAAAAGATTACTAATTGAAAATTATTATGTTATTAACATTTCTTTTTTTATCCTATAATGTTGATTATTTTTAAAGTGTATATTATTATGGTGGGGCCGTGGAAGATTAAGTGGGTTATCTCTCTCAATCTTCCATAGCCCCACCATAATTTTCCCACTGAGTATGAGGCGTACATCTTTCCTAGAATTCAAATTATAATATATAATACTTAATTATAATATATAATACTTATGACAATGTGTTAGGTTGAGGTTAATTAGTTCGAAGTTTTCAAGAATGTTTATCTTTTCTTTAATTAGTTTTTTTTAAATAAAACGCCTTGGTTCCTAATAATTTCTGTTCAGTATTATATTGGTAAATAAATCATACTTACTGTATGAACAATTGAACATGGCATTTTTAAATAAGATCCGAGTGCCTGTAAAAGATATACCTGTTGTATTACAATTAATTTAAATGATCCTAAATTTTAAAGAATCAGAAATTTTATTGAAAACAAAGTAAAATAACGTTTATTATTAAAATTAATATGGATATTTATTAAAGTTTAAGAAAATTAACCATCTTTTTACTTCAATTTCAAGTATATAAATTATAAATAAACATAACTTCTAAAATAACTTGAAATAAATTTATATATCTTATATAACAGTTATTATTCAAAACTCGTAAGATATATCTAGTTAAAAGTACAGATAATAAATAAAAGTATTTAACGTTCCTTCATAATTTAACTTTTTTATATAATTTATTTATCAACCTTATTAAGTTATTATGTTCATTAAACATATAATGCATACAATATGAGTGACAGTGTGAATGAACGTGACACTTTACCAACATGTGCTTAAAATTTACAATCTTGTTAATAGAGTTATACTGTAGCTAGCTGTGGATACTGTAGCAGCAGATAGAAATATGTGGATACTGTAGCTGTGGATACTGTAGCTGTGGATAGAAATATGTGGATACTGTAGCTGTGGATACTGTAGCTGTGGATAGAAATATGTGGATACTGTAGCTGTTGGTAGAAATATGTGGATACTGTAGCTGTGGATACTGTAGCTGTGGATAGAAATATGTGGATACTGTAGCTAGCTGTGGATAGAAATATGTGGATACTGTAGCTGCGGTAGGTATATTGTCACATGGGTTTCTTTTTAGAGTCTGTTCTAGGAAAAGTAACAGTAAAGGGTTTTAACTTACAAAAGGAAATCGATGCTAGTATTTATTATAGCTAGTGTTGTGACAATATGCTTTTAAAATCATAGATACGGAAAATATTATAGATGAAAAGAATTAAAGAGTATTGAATCGTTCTACACCAGCGGTATATAGCATTCGATACCATTTCATTTTGTCTATGATATTCTTAAGACTTGTAATTTAAAAAGCATATTGTCACGATCCTAATTCGTAAAGCGATTGTTTTTGACGCTTCTTAAAATTTTAATTAATGGATGAACTTTAAATGTGATATTACTATACTATAAAGATAGAAATTAATTATATTTGACAGAACTTATTTATTCTACATTAGCATATTTATTTTTACTTTATTGAAATAACCGAAACATTTAGCTGTACTCAGAGATCAAATTATGGTGGGGCCATTGAAGATCAATAATGTGCCCAGCTTAATCTTCTATGGCCCCACCATAACTTTCCCTCTTAATCTTCTATTGCCCCACCATAACTTTCCCTCTTAATCTTCTATTGCCCCACCATAACTTTCTCTCTTAATCTTCTATGGCCCCACCATAACTTTCCCTCTCAATCTTCTATGGCCTACCATAACTTACCCTCTTAATCTTCTATGGCCACACCATAACTTTCCCTCTTAATCTTCTATGCTCCACCATAACTTTCCCTCTTAATCTTCTATTACCCCACCATAACTTTCTCTCTTAATCTTCTATGGCCCCACCATAACTTTCCCTCTCAATCTTCTATGGCCTACCATAACTTTCCCTCTTAATCTTTCATAGCCCCACCATAACTTTATCACTTAATCTTCTATGGCCCCACCATAACTTTCCCTCTCAATCTTCTATGGCCTACCATAACTTTCCCTCTTTATCTTTTATAGCCCCACCATAACTTTCTCACTTAATTTTCTATGGCCCCACCATAACTATCCCACTTAATCATCTATTGCCCGACCATAACTTTCCCTCTTAATCTTCAATGGCCCCACCATAACTTTCTCTCTTAATCTTCTATGGCCACACCATAACTTTCCCAATTAATCTTTCATAGCCCCACCATAACTTTCCCTTTTAATCCTCTATTGCCCCACCATAACTTTCTCACTTCTTAATCTTCTATGGCCACACCATAACTTTCCCTCTTAATCTTCTATGGCCTACCATAACTTTTCCTCTTAATGTTCTAAGGGCCCACCATAGGTTTTCTGTCTGGGTATGTCTGGAGTGCATATCAGACTCGCAATATGCTGACATGGCATATGTAGACATGTTTATCAAACATGAGGTTGAAACAAGTAACAGTTATTCAATAAGAATAGTGTTATTTTCTCACGGTGTACAAGGATAATATTTTGATGTGTTTCGTCTGGTCCATTGATTAGTGGATTTAAAGATTGATTAATAGTTGATATACTTATTAAATGCATAACTTCAATGCATATAATCATCTTTTAAATTATTTGAGTTTATGTAGTTCGTACGAACCCATGTATTAATTATTATTTTATGATAAAAATCGATATTGAATTAAGTTACAATATATTAAATAAATAATAATATTTAAATATTATAGGTAGTTAAAGGAATAAAAATGATATATATATATAAAATATGAATCTTAAAATTAGCAAATATATGTACCTACCTATATAAATATATTTTTTTCAGAAAGAAAATGTTTTCCATTAAAATTAAGAAGAATATTGAAATTCAATATTAATTTTCATACAATATAATTATCTCTATAACGAGATATAACTCTTCTAGTCCAGTCCAAACGGTACACAAGCCTACCTAACAATTATCTTAACGGCGAAATAAACTTAGACACCTATCCGACTTTTAGGTAAATTATCATCAATTAATTAAGTTGGAGGGTGCCTATGCGGTCACTGGCAGCGGTCATTAGCAGCCCCTCTGCCCGCCGTGCCCGCCATCGCCCTCTCAGTCTATGGGCAAAGGGTTAGAAAGAGGTGAACATGGGTAATGTGCCTGGCAGATGGTGAAATATTATAACCAACATATTGTATGTAGGAAACTAATTAGCTACGTGTAATAGTTACTAAATACTACTACTAAATGGTAGTAACTAAATGGTACTAAATATTTACGATATAGTGCATCCTTATATATTCAGTACCGAGACTATATTTGAAATATGTAATGGTTGTTCTCTTTCATAAATAAAAATTTCAAATAACTATTTCTAACAAATAATTTCTAACAAATAATTTGAATGATATTTTTCTTTCAAATTACCTTTTTATAGTTAGTTTAGAGAAGAAAATTTGACTAAGAACATATAAATATAAAGATAGTTGGAATGTTACGCGAATAACAATTCATTTTTCATTAAAATAAATCATAGAAATTATGTATTATTAATTTGTGTAATGAATGATATATTTATGTGTACATTTTATCCTTTTTGATTTAGTAGGTTTATTTTATATATTGTAATATAATCAGACATGTAGACTGTATAAACATGAGAAGCAGTCAATGTGATGATTTATATATTTATTATAAAATAACAGTGATTCAAATGATATGTTTACACTTCATCTGGGTTTAGAAAAGAAATTGTAACATATGGAAATAAGAACATTAAAATAAAGTACATCATCACAGAGACTCTTTTCTCTGATAGTACATCATCACAGTGACTCTTTTCTCTGATAGTACATCATCACAGTGACTCTTTTCTCTGATAGTACATCATCACAGTGACTTTTCTCTGATAGTACATCATCACAGTGACCCTTTTTTCTGATAGTACATCATCACAGTGACTCTTTTCTTTGATAGTACATCATCACAGTGACTCTTTTCTCTGATAGTACATCATCACAGTGACTCTTTTTTCTGATAGTACATCATCACAGTGACTCTTTTCTTTGATAGTACATCATCACAGTGACTCTTTTCTCTGAGAGTAAATCATCACAGTGACTCTTTTCTCTGATAATACATCATCACAGTGACTCTTTTCTCTGATAGTACATCATCACAGTAACTCTTTTCCCTGATAGTATATCCTCACAGTGACTCTTTTCTCTGATTGTAAAACATCACAGTGACTCTTTTCTCTGATAGTACATCATCACAGTGACTCTTTTCTCTGATAGTACATCATCACAGTGACTCTTTTCTCTGTTAGTACATCATCACAGTGACTCTTTTCTCTGATAGTACATCATCACAGTGACTCTTTTCTCTGATAGTACATCATCACAGTGACTCTTTTCTCAGATAGTACATCATCACAGTGACTCTTTTCTCTGATAGTACATCATCACAGTGACTCTTTCCTCTGATAGTATATCGTCACAGTGACTCTTTTCTCTGATAGTACATCATCACAGTGACTCTTTCCTCTGATAGTACATCATCACAGTGACTCTTTTCTCCGATAGTACATCATCATAGTGACTCTTTTCTCTAATAGTACATCATCACAGTGACTCTTTTCTCTGATAGTACATCATCACAGTGACTCTTTTCTCTGATAGTACATCATCACAGTGACTCTTTTCTCTGATAGTACATCACACAGTGACTCTTTTCTCTGATAGTACATCATCACAGTGACTCTTTTCTCTGATAGTACATCATCAGAGTGACTCTTTTCTCTGATTGTAAAACATCACAGTGACTCTTTTCTCTGATAGTACATCATCACAGTGACTCTTTTCTCTGATAGTACATCATCACAGTGACTCTTTTCTCTGTTAGTACATCATCACAGTGACTCTTTTCTCTGATAGTACATCATCACTGTGACTCTTTTCTCAGATAGTACATCATCACAGTGACTCTTTTCTCAGATAGTACATCATCACAGTGACTCTTTTCTCTGATAGTACATCATCACAGTGACTCTTTCCTCTGATAGTATATCGTCACAGTGACTCTTTTCTCTGATAGTACATCATCACAGTGACTCTTTTCTCTGATAATACATCATCACAGTGACTCTTTTCTCTGATAGTACATCATCACAGTAACTCTTTTCCCTGATAGTATATCCTCACAGTGACTCTTTTCTCTGATTGTACATCATCACAGTGACTCTTTTCTCTGATAGTACATCATCATAGTGACTCTTTTCTCTGATAGTACATCATCACAGTGACTCTTTTCTCTGATAGTACATCATCACAGTGACTCTTTTCTCCGATAGTACATCATCACAGTGACTCTATTCTCTGATAGTACATCATCACAGTGACTCTTTTCTCTGATAGTACATCATCACAGTGACTCTTTTCTCTGATAGTACATCATCACAGTGACTCTTTTCTCTGTTAGTACATCATCACAGTGATTCTTTTCTCTGATAGTACATCATCACTGTGACTCTTTTCTCAGATAGTACATCATCACAGTGACTCTTTTCTCAGATAGTACATCATCACAGTAACTCTTTTCTCTGATAGTACATCATCACAGTGACTCTTTCCTCTGATAGTATATCGTCACAGTGACTCTTTCCTCTGATAGTATATCATCACAGTGACTCTTTTCTCCGATAGTACATCATCATAGTGACTCTTTTCTCTGATAGTACATCATCACAGTGACTCTTTTCTCTGATAGTACATCACACAGTGACTCTTTTCTCTGATAGTACATCATCACAGTGACTCTTTTCTCTGATAGTACATCATCACAGTGACTCTTTTCTCTGATAGTACATCATCACAGTGACTCTTTTCTCTGATAGTACATCATCATAGTGACTCTTTTCTCTGATAGTACATCATCACAGTGACTCTTTTCTCTGATAGTACATCATCACAGTGACTCTTTTCTCCGATAGTACATCATCACAGTGACTCTTTTCTCCGATAGTACATCATCACAGTGACTCTTTTCTCTGATAGTATATCATCACAGTGACTCTTTTCTCTGATAGTACATCATCATAGTGACTCTTTTCTCTGATAGTACATCATCACAGTGACTCTTTTCTCTGATAGTACATCATCACAGTGACTCTTTTCTCTGATAGTACATCATCACAGTGACTCTTTTCTCTGATAGTACATCATCAAAGTGACTCTTTTCTCCGATAGTACATCATCACAGTGACTCTTTTCTCTGATAGTACATCATCACAGTGACTCTTTTCTCCGATAGTACATCATCACAGTGACTCTCTTCTCTGATAGTACATCATCACAGTGACTCTTTTCTCTGATAGTACATCATCAAAGTGACTCTTTTCTCTGATAGTACATCATCACAGTGACTCTTTTCTCTGATAGTACATCATCACAGTGACTCTTTTCTCTGATAGTATATCATCACAGTGACTCTTTTCTCTGATAGTACATCATCACAGTGACTCTTTTCTCTGATAGTACATCATCACAGTGACTCTTTTCTCTGATAGTACATCATCACAGTGACACTTTTCTCTGATAGTACATCATCATAGTGACTCTTTTCTCTGATAGTACATCATCACAGTGACTCTTTTCTCTGATAGTACATCATCACAGTGACTCTTTTCTCTGATAGTACATCATCACAGTGACTCTTTTCTCTGATAGTACATCATCACAGTGACTCTTTTCTCCGATAGTACATCATCACAGTGACTCTTTTCTCTGATAGTACATCATCACAGTGACTCTTTTCTCTGATAGTACATCATCACAGTGACTCTTTTCTCCGATAGTACATCATCACAGTGACTCTTTTCTCTGATAGTACATCATCACAGTGACTCTTTTCTCCGATAGTACATCATCACAGTGACTCTTTTCTCTGATACTACATCATCACAGTGACTCTTTTCTCTGATAGTACATCATCAAAGTGACTCTTTTCTCTGATAGTACATCATCACAGTGACTCTTTTCTCTGATAGTACATCATCACAGTGACTCTTTCTCTGATAGTACATCATCACAGTGACTCTTTTCTCTGATAGTACATCATCACAGTGACTCTTTTCTCTGATAGTACATCATCACAGTGACTCTTTTCTCCGATAGTACATCATCACAGTGACTCTTTTCTCTGATAGTACATCATCACAGTGACTCTTTTCTCTGATAGTACATCATCACAGCGACTCTTTTTTCCGATAGTACAATCGTTATGCAAATAGATATGCCTATAATTATAGGTTATACGATAACTTACATTATTTATGTGTCAAAGTCACGATATTAATTTATGGCTAAATTATAGGTTTGAAGTATATTGAAAGTAACTTGTAATTATGTATTTACGTAATCGATATTTACTTCATAAGTAATGTTTTCCTCCATCAAGTTATATAGGTAAAAATAATACATTTATTGAAAATACATTTGTCTATAAATTATAGCTTGAAAAATTAAATACTCTTAATTATAATAATTTTTATTGGGCTCAATTAATATTTAATATTATTTGCTGTTTTCAGTTATTAGAAATACACTAATGAATTATTTTTATTTTATGTGAATTTTATGAAAATTATTGGAAATAGAACTATTTCAATATAATTAAATATATTTTATCTTAAATATGTATAATATCATAATAAATAACAAGAAAGAATAATACAATGAATTATCTATTATACTTATTGTGTTATTTATTAGATTTATTACAAATAAGTGATTCATTAGATTTAACATAAATAAAATAGTGAATTATTAATTAGCTTTATTACAAAATGACTATTTATTATCTTTAGTACCGATTAAATATCGATATATGTTTTACTGCAAATATTTATTTATTTAACTTCTTATCGATGAAGCAGTGAATTATTTATTATATTTATTGCAAATATTTATTTATTTAATTTAAAGCAGTTGTTTATTCCCGTCACGCCTGCCTATCGCGTTAAAGCGAGACTGTGAATTAATTTCACCAAAGTGGTCTTTAAGACTCTTTGTCTCTCCCGTACGAATAGCATTGCATGCTCTGGGTCAACAGGGGTGATGTGGGCAGGAGGGGGTGAGAGGGTAATGGATACTAGTATTGTTGTGAGGAAGAGGGTAAAGGGGTGTGGGTGGGTTGGGGTTGGGGTTTCCTGGGTAGCAATAATTCAAGCCTGTGACATCTTAAGAAATGAGAAAAAAAAATTTTTTAGAGACATCATTACTGGTATAACAAATTTTGTTTTTATTTGTTTCAGTAAAAAAAAATTGATGTTTGTCCGCCGGTGAACCAAATTGATTTCATACTAAAATAAACAGTAATTAAAACTTAGATAAAGCGTGAGATATGGTAATATTTACCTTTCAACTTTAGTTTCTATATATTGCAGAAGTTGTTAAACGTAAAATAACAGGCATAATATATGGTAAAGATAATACATAATTTTTATTGCGAATTATCAGTTTTAATATTAATAATTATTAATTATTATAAAGCTAACAAATTCTATGAAATATTATAATGCTGGATTTATAGATTAAATACAAAATTAAATTTTCACTATATGATATTTTCTATTTAAATGATCAATAAATCCCTATTTTCATTTTACAAATCCAGTGACCCCTGGCAACCCCTCTCAGTGACGTCACTTCCCCCTCAGTTCTTTTAACATTGCTATGTTGGTTCGTAGAGGAACACTTAAAACTAATTGGAAAGAATTAAAACATGTAAACACACAAAAAGGGTCATATATCAGCTTAAATGCTACGAGATGTATTGCGTATAAATTCAGTTAGCATTAGTTTTTAAATATTTTTCTAATATTTTTTTAAAATTAGTTTTAAGTATTTTTTAGAATTAGATTTCAGTATTTTTACAATTATATTTTTTAGAGCTATTTATTTAAAATTAGATTTTAGTTTTCTTTAAATTAGTTTTTGGAATTTTTTAAATATTTTTTTAGTATTTTTTAAATATTTTTTTAGTATTTTTTAAATATTTTAGTATTTTTTAAATATTTTTTTAGTATTTTTTAAATATTTTTTTAGTATTTTTTTAAATTAGTTTTTAGTACTTTTAGAATTAAATATTTTCAGTATTTTCACAAATTGTGTTTAGCACTTTTTAAATTATGAATCAAAACTAATTTATACTCAATAAGAAAAGATTAAATTTTAGGCAGACATCCGTTAATTAAACTAGTATATAATTCCGTGAAAATCATAATAAGTACATATTCTTCTTTGTATATCCAGATAGAAATATATTACCGAACATTATTATGTGTTCCTATATATAAATAGATCGATTTTCTACTTATACGATAATGACAATTAATCCACTGTTTACCATTGACAATTTTTCGACTGGGTATCCGCTAAGCATCCCTGTTAATTACCAACGTCAGGTACATTAGAGGTTATATTTCTCTCAGTACCTACTCAAATTGTCAAGGAAATTGTCGTGAAGAACAACTGATTTACGTAACAGTTCCCTTTCTGAACTAAAGGGCCGTACACACGTAGGGATTTTAAGTCTTTCTACCAGACTTTTTGCTAAGCTCCTCCTACTTTTTCCACGAGATTATAAGAAAAAACGATATAATTATTATTTATTTCAGTTGTTACAACTAAAATAAATAATAATTACATCGTTTTTTCTTATATTCTCGGGGAAAAAGAAGGAGGAGCTTAGCAAAAAGTCTGGTGGAAAGACTTAAAAAACCCTACGTGTGTACGGCCCTTAAGAATCGTACGCCTGGTTAGAAAATTAAACCGCTGAAAATATCGTAACTGCTACAGAAAATAGTATCATATTTTCTTTCTGATAAAGACACTTTTGAATTAATTAGTGAACTTATTACCATCGCAGATTGCGGAAGGTGGTATTTTAGACGGTTCTAGGTATATTCCACCCCGGTACAGATTTTATTTTCAGATGACAATTTGTTAAATACTTCGTACGCATGAAGAAATAACTCAGACAATATCCTGAGTCATTTGGACAATATTTAGAGGTAGCTCAAGTCAATTTTTGAAATATTGTCCTATATACAGGGTGGGGCGTAAGTTTGGAAGCAATTTTTCAAACATTAATATAATTCTTAAAAATAAGTTCATAAGTAGGTGATAGGGTTTGAACAATAGTAGAGACACTACATTATGACGTGGCAGTGTTATTTTTTATAAAAATTTAGTCAATTCAAAAATGTCAGACAAAAGAGAAGCCATTATTGCTCTACACCGTGCCGGGAAGTCAGATTCCGTCATTTCAAAGACTCTCTCAATAGCGAGATCGACTGTTTGGAAGTGTGTGAAGCGTTTTAATGAGAGAGGAGACTTGACTGATCGTCCAAGAAGTGGTAGACCACGCTCACAACGCACCAAACAACTGATAAAAGGTGCCCGAGAGAAGATCAGGAGGAACCCGAAAAGGTCAATACGATTGTTAGCCAAAACAGCTAATGTGAGTCCCAGAACAATGAGAAGAGTTGTCAAAGAAGACCTAAAGATGTCCTCTTTCACCCTCCAAAAGAGACAGACTCTGTTAGAAGCTGTAAAGAAAAAGAGATTGGAGAGAAGCAAAGCACTTCTGAGAGAATTGAAGTCTGGCACGTCTGGTGAAATTGTTTGGTCTGACGAAAACATTTTCACAGTGGAAATGGCTCACAACCGGAGGAATGACAGAATAATTGGTAAAAGTGCAAAAGACATCCCATACAACCAAAAAACTGTCCACAGAACCATGAAACCTGCTTCAGTAATGGTCTGGGCCGCCGTTTCAGAAACTTGGAGATCTCCTTTAATTTTTGTGGAACAAGGCGCCAAAATCAATGCTAAATGTTATATTGAGAATATTTTGACGCCAATGTTGGAGTCAGCTAAGGATCACTTCGGTAATGACACTCTATGGACATTTCAGCAAGATCTGCAAAACTTCACATACTGCAAATGTCACTCAAAACTGGTGCCATGACCATCTTCCACGGCTTTGGTCCAAAGAAATGTGGCCTTCCTGCTCCCCAGATGTTACTCCTATGGACTTTTAGGTATGGTCCATTCTTGAATCAAAGGCCTGTGGTAAATTCCATCGCAGTGTGGATGATTTAAAGCGTTCGCTCCAGAGATCTTGGAAGGAAATTTCACAAGAACAGTTGCGTGCCGCAGTAGGAAGAGTTTGGAGGAGATTTGAGGCTGTTATTAAAAACAAGGGGGGACATTTTGAATAAATTTATGATTTTTGAATTCTTAAAACCCTTATGTAATAATACATAACTGTAAATTATTAAATGTATTTTTCGTTGGATTATAATATGCACTTTCATTTGCTTCCAAACTTACGCCCCACCCGTAATAGACAAAAATACTAATTTTCATAATATGGTAGTTTATTTCAAAGTTTACATGTTGAGCTAGTTAATATTAATTCCTTTGTAACATGAAACTGCAGTATATGCTCTTACAACAATGGTTGAAGAGGTGTGGAGGGGGTCCACAGCCAAAGGCAACCCACTCAATGTTTTTGCTTTTTGCTTATAAGTTGCTCTTTTGGATTCTAGGACAAAAAATCCCGTAGTCAAAATCTCTCCATGGAAAAAAGGCAATAATCCTCCTAGTGTTAAAACACTTTGCAATAAAGCCCTCCATTCCCATCAAAATCCTCATGGTCAAAAATAAAACCTTCTATCAAATACCATATCACACAACTTTCACTCGAAGTCAAAATAACAAGAAGTACCGTATGACATCATCTTACTGTTAATATCGCTGTTGTGTTGGCGATAGTGAAGAAAATCAGCTTGTGATTGAAAATTAAAATACCTCAACTGATAAAAAGCATTCACACAACCTTTCCTTCTGATGTTCTATCACATGTGTAGTGAAAAATAAACAACTTGTGATTGGCCAACAAAGGTTTAATGTGCTACAATGAAAATGAAAGTTCCCTAGTATTATAAAAAATATTGATAAATGATTAATATCAATAACTAACAAACTTAACCCGTAAAGTGGGTGGACCTTACCGGGGAGGAATATATCTAAGGTGGAAAATACCGGTCACCATTTTAGACAGCATTTATTTATCATCTTGTTACTCGCTTAACTCAAAAGCTATTCAACTAAATTACTGAAATTTGGTGGGACGATTGGTCAATATCCAGAAACCATTGAATTAGATTTTGGGAGTGTTCAGGTCAAAGGTCAAGGTCATTTAAAACTCAAAAAGTATTACACCAAAATGCCTGAAATTTGGTGGGACGATTGGTTATTATCTAGAAGACACTTGGTTATATTTTGGGAGCGAACAGGTTAAAGGTCAAGGTCATTTATAAGCGGAGGTGAAGGTATGTGCTCTATGAGTGCCCCTCATCTGGTTTTCATTATCTATTCATGCTTACTCTATTTGTCTAGTGTAAGTTCCGAGTAAACGAAATGTTCCACATTTACAATCATGAAGGAAAAATTATTTAATTTATCATGTTAACTCGTTATTTTAATTGGTCTCTCCTCACTATATTAACAATATTTAAATTTTTAACCATCCTCAGGAAATGAAACAAAATATAAAAAATATCTCAACCCAGTTTAGGCTATTTTATATTTAAATATAACGATTTTTATCACTATTAACTTTCAATTGACTAGAAAAAAAAAATAAAAAAAAAGTGAATAAAATATTATATGGGATAGAAAAATAATTAAATAAAAATATTAATTAATTCAAAAATATTGAATATAAATTAAATGAAAAAAAAAGTAAATTAATTAAACTAGGTATAAATAAAGTATACAAAAAAATATATATACTAGGAACATGTATACTGTATAGTAACTGATGGTATCATGGTACATAGAGAATTTACATAACAGATAGCACGTACACTCAAATTATACGTTATGTCATTAAAATGAGCAACTGGTAATATTATTTGTATAAAGTATTACTTCCGACTTACTGTGCGAAAATTTAAAGTGGAGTGAGATGGATGACTGTGTTATTCAGAAAAAGATATATTGTGAAGCTATTTATCTTTTTACTTGTTAAAATTAATTATAAATCTGTGAAGAATTTGACGAATGGGTGTATAGCAGAACGTGTAAAAAGCAAAGAAAAAATTAAAAACTATACTCGTTAAATTACTGCACACTTTATTTGTAAATAATGGAAATAAGAAGTTATAATATTTAGTTATTAAATTAATTAATTTTCTGTGGAAGAATAAAGTGATTATAAATTTTAAAAATTTGATCCCTTCTAAATATTATTAAAAAACCATTGATCAATATTTTTTAAACTGTGAACGTATAGAAAAATGTATATATAATAATTACCAATATATTACTTACAATTTAAAAAAAAACTTTTAAAACGAATATATAGAATATATAAAAAAATTAAAATTCCTCCAATAAACATAGTATTCAAAAAAATTCAACAAAATATTAAAAAATTTATAACTAAATAAATGGGTCAAATTGTAAAAGATTCTCTAAAAACAATGAACTTAAACAGAATAGAAACTTAATACAATGGACTTGTATATCATACACTTGGTATCTATATTTGTATGTTAATATAAAAACATGCACATTCATTCACACATGATATACATAGTCATGAAGGTTCAAAGTGAGAATTATTAACTGACACTCGAGGCTCTTAATTAAGTCTGTATAGAGCACAAAAGAAACGAAACTAATTAAGTCAACAATACGCACGACAACTCATTTAATTTTATGGCCGAATAAAATAAGTAAGCCGCGTTGTTCCCCTCCGGAAAAAAGTAATAAATTACATTAGTATCTGAATATGAACTAATGAATTACGAGGAATAAAGTACACAAGAGATAACGAAACTTTTGGCTCGAGTATTGTTGCAGTACATGAAATACAGTACCAATGTACTGTATTGGAGTAGATGAAATACAGTACCAATGTACTGTATTGGAGTACATGAAATACAGTACCAATGTACTGTATTGGAGTACATGAAATACAGTACCAATGTACTGTATTGGAGTACATGAAATACAGTACCAATGTACTGTATTGGAGTAGATTAATTCCAGTGCCAATGTACTGTGTATAGTAAGGCAGTACATGCTATACAGTACCAATGTACTGGCTATAGTATTGCAGTACATTGGCACTGTAATTAATGTACTCCAATACAGTACATTACCAATGTACTGTATTGGAGTACATGAAATACAGTACCAATGTACTGTGTATGACTGTATAGTGTTGCTGTACATGATATATACACTACGTTTCAGGTTTCTGATCACATATGTTTTTTGACGATACAATTTGTTTGACTAAAAAGTATACTTTGGAAGTTTCAGGAAATATTCATCTACATTGCCAGTAACTTTGTAGAAAATTTGAAAGTGATTTGAAATTTATTTTGGACCTTAAAACAGTTTTAGTAAAAATTACCCATTTTCAGTGCCTTAATTAAGGTCTTGTGCATCACAATAAAAATGTAACGTTTCAAATAATTTTATTTACAAAAATAATAATTAACAATGGCGTTCATGGGGGTTTACAGTAGAATATTATTTTAATTAACATTTTTGAATGATGTGAAAAATGCTAATTTCAAGCTAATTCCTGTTTAATTCCTTGCATTACCACTTTGAAAAGGCGCTTATCCATCTAAATTGCCAAATTCCGAATTTTACCAAACAATATTGAATGAAAAACGTGAAACCAATTTAAAAAAAATCTATCGTCAAAAAAATATCCCAATTGAAAATTAAAATTATTCATCTATTATTAAAGAATTTGAAAACTGTGAATACAAAACCATAAAAAAATATTTGAAATTGTTTCAATTAATCAATTTTAATTTCATCAGAAAAAGTTACAAAAAGAACATTATTTTAGATGATGAAAATTAAAAAAAAATCTTGATTATTAGATATTTAGATTAAAGTTTTTCAAATAATAAAAAAAATATTTCAAATAAAATATTAAATTTTGACCAGTAAGTTCTTTTACGGCAGATAAAACATTAGACTCTATAACAGGAAGAGTTAAATCAGACCTTTTCTAAGTTGTCTAATGAAAATGATGAATTAGCTACATTAATTACCTACAGATGTGTAGTTAATATGTAACATTGTAATAGTTATAATATTCTAATGGCTGCTATGGTACGTAGAATAATAATTACTCTATTAATATACTTTTGATTTATATTAAGGCTGTAGTGGTAATAGCTTTATTTTAGGTTGGGTTGAAATAGGTTATTGAAAGTATAGTTATTAAATTTTACTTGTTATAGTTTGTATTTGTTACATAGTTATTAAATTTTAATTGTTATAGTTTGTATTTGATGTATAAGTACATAGTTATTATATTTTACTTGTCATAGTTTGTATTTGATGTATAAGTACATAGTTATTAAATTTTACATCTTATAGTGTGTATTTGATTTAATAATAAGTACACAGTTATTCAATTTTAATTATTATAGTTTGTATTTGGTATAACTAATATTTTAAGTATGTTTTTATTGTAAGATTCCACTTCAGATTGATTGAATTATGAAAAAATATATTTTGTAAATTTTATAAAAATAATTCGAATAATAAATAACCAATCAAAAATTTATTAATATTACTAAGTAAATCTCTTAAAAAGAATTTAAATAGTAAATAAAATAAATAACCTATCAATTAATTTCTTCGCTACCAGACAACCACTCTGCCATATTTCACCTAAAGAACACAAGTTTGTAGATACAGACACTGTATCGGCAAATACAGCTGTGAATCGTGTAGATACAGATGTCTGAGGCCTATTTCACACAGGGCGCTTTTTCAACAAGAATGCAGCATGAAAAAAACACCCAATCTAAGTGTATTTTTCATGCACCATTCTCTTTGCTATGGCATGAGAAAAACGCCAATGTGAAATTGGTTTAGAAAACCTATATAACAGACTGCTACAAAATTATTACAAAGCTATGTTTATGTTCGAAAAAACATTATTCCCTTGAAAAATAATAGTGAGGTATAAGATTAAACACTCCTAATTAATTAATCTTCACTAACTAAACTAACTAATATAGCTAACTCTTAATCTTTTGTAATCCCAATACATTTTTAGAGTGGGATATAAAGCCAAGGTTTACATAGCGGATGCAGTGATTTACTAATTAGCATAATAGGTACTTCTTAGTTCTTAGACTGATTGAAAAGGCAAGGAAAGTTCTATGTAGTTCTTAAACTGAATGAAATGCCAAGGAAGGTTCTAGGTACTTCCTAGTTCTCAGACTCAATAAAAAGCATTGAAAGTTCTAGGTAGTTCTTGTTCTAGGTAGTTCTCAAACTAAAAGAAAAGGCAAGGAAAGTTCTAGGTAGTTCTTAAACTGAATGAAATGCCAAGGAAGGTTCTAGGTACTTCCTAGTTCTCAGACTCAATAAAAAGCATTGAAAGTTCTAGGTAGTTCTTGTTCTAGGTAGTTCATAGTTCTTAGGCTCAATGAGAACCATGGAAAGTTCTGGTACAACAACTCAATAGAGTTCAAGAGTCGCTGTGTCAATACTCCACTGATTCTAACAACCCTTGTTATGTTGTTACAAATGGAGAAAATCATTAGTGATGTATTTGCAAGCTTATTTAACGGCACAGTATTCACCTCAAAATAGGTTAATATGATTTAACTTTAGAGTGTTATAAGCGAATGAATTCCTATTATATTATATAAATAGCTAGTAAGAATGGGTATAGTTTTATTAGATGTTTACGATAGCTTTTACCAATAAAATTCGGTTAATATGCCTTTCTGTGGTATTGTTGAAAAGTATTGAAATAGGTATGTATTATTCTTTCATATCAATAGTGTTTTCTAAATACAAAATTATAAAGTAAATTGAAAATAAAGGGGAAATTATATCATTATTTAGCTACCATTTTAATTTCAGAATAAATTATCGATATAACTGAGGTACAACTTATATAAATGACTGACTAAAAATAATTAAAATTGAATTAAAGTTATTATTATTATCATTCATGTTAGTCAATATTTTTTACTGATTTTAGTAAAAAAAAAATTTAGCAAATATTTTTTGGGAGTAGGTAAAAATAAATTCAATTTCCAAATATTTTTCCTCCTTTACTAAGGGTTTCAAAAGAGGTTTTAAAATGGTCAAATCAGACGTAAGGGCGTGATGTCAAACACTTTATCGCGTCAACGCCAGTTTGATAATTAGAATCTATTGCAACTGCTAAGGCTATTTGCATAGCCATTCATACTCTAACAAACCTGACAATTTATGTGTGCTAAAATGGGCGAGTAACTACTTAAACTATTTGCCCACTATACAATTTACCCTGTCAATAGAATTAATAAAATAGATCCATTATTGAAAGTTTGTAATATAATTATGGATTTTTTTTATTAAAAATTGAATTTAAAAATAAGCTGGTCTGATTTGGAAACTACTAAATCAATCTGTTTTTTTTTTAACTCGGATGGGGTAAGTTTGATGGTGGCCGGAAATTTGAGATTTCGGTCTCGGAAATTTCGGTTTCAGAATTATAAATGACCGCTCAACATAAATGACGTACCTTTATGCAGTTTGCTGTATCGACTAGTTTGTTGCATCACACATTTTATGTTTATTCTATGACCTGGCAGGGGAGTTAGTGGAGGGGGGGGGGGGCATGCCCCCCCCCCCCTCATAAGTTATATTTATATCTGAGAACGAATTCTCCGCTTAAATCTCATATTAAATTAATGTTACGAATCATTTTACAAGGGACAATGATGTTATCCGATTTTTTAAAATAAACTACACATTTCAATACTCAAAATTTCAACTTTTTCTATTATTGTTCTTTAAAAACACCATTATAAACTGAGACCGAATTTTCCAAAATCAAAATATCCTAGAACCGTAAGTTATAGGTACGAATTATAGGTCAGTTTCACATCTTTGGTCATATAAGAAAAACCATATAATAATTAATATATCAATTGGTATCCATGATACCTGCAGGACGCAGGCATCATGGGTACCAATAAAAATAAAAATAAATAATATTCATTAAATAGTTCTTTCTTATATGATCGAAGATGTGAAACTGACCGATAATTCGTAACTTACCCTATCTGCATTTGTTGTTTTACATGGTATGGTTGTACAGCAACCCTATGGGTTGTGTTTTGACGTGGTGGTGGGTGTTGCCTAGGTCCTTACCTTATAATATTGACTCCATGGAGGAATAAGTAACATGCAACTGAATTTAATGTAGCCATCTATTGCTATTAGTCTGTTTAAAGATTCAGTTAATAGTATGGTCCATAGATTTAACATCTACAGGTCTGGATGTTACTATGAATTATGAAAATAAAAATAAATAACATTTCATTACCACCGTAAAATTATAAAAACATATTCATAACATTATACAAATCTTAAAATAGTTCTTTTTAGTTTTGTAATATTTCATATATTTCTATTATACGGATCCTGTGCATAAATTTAAAATAAACGTTTTTTAATTATTGTTTTATTGAGAAACTGTTACATACATATACATAGTTAAAAATCTTTTATATAAAAAAACTTTTGAGACATTAAAAATAATTGTAAATAATATGTATATACAGTGGATTCTAAACAAGTCTAAAAGCTTATACCGGTATTAAAATTTCTCTATATTGGATAGAACAGAAATCTTTTATATTTCTTTTTAAAAACATAGTTTGACATGGGTTGTCTTAAAAATTCTGGAAGTTTATTAAAAGCTTCTATTGATCTAAAAATAGTAAAATTTCTTTGACTTTCTAATCTAATGTGATAAAATTAATAAAATATTTGTTAACTTTTAAAATAGTAATGTTTAAATTACTAAATCTGTAATGTTTAAATTACTAAATCTGTAATGTTTAAATTACTAAATCTGTAATGTTTAAATTACTAAATCTGTAATGTTTAAATTACTAAATCTGTAATGTTTAAATTACTAAATCTGTAATGTTTAAATTACTAAATCTATATGTCAATTAGTAATATGATGTAATATTTTCCAAAAATTCTATAATATTCCCAAAAATCTGATTTGAAATATTTTGAAGATTTTAAAATTTATTTCTGAGGAAATTTATGTATATCGATATTAAAATAGTTTTAGTAGTTAAAGATGTCGCTGATTTCCAAAAATAATATCACAATATACCAAATTTTATTTATATAAAAGAAACCTCATTTCGCTAAATATTAAATTAACCTAACTATAAGTAGAACCTGTCATAGTTGGCTAGTTATATTACTAGGTTAGATAATTTCATCCCTATAACTATGTAATTAACTACCAAATATAACAATAACAATAGGCTTATCTTACACACTTGATACTAACTATTAATTAGTTAACTTAAATCAAATTATGTCTCGAATTGAACCAACCCCAAGGGATATATTAAAGCGCACAAATTCAAACAAATGACGTCATTTACTGTCCCTACACTGTAATTAATAAGGTTTAATCCTATAGCAAGTAGCGGCCACATTAGTCATAAGGACTTACACGTCATTTTCTATTTAGAAAGCTATAACGTACAGCTAAGAAGCTATAACGTACAGCTAAGATAAAGCTGATAAACGTATAATCTTTTGCATAGCTTTGCCGTGCGTAATTTTTACAGTGTCTTGAAATGATAGAAAAAATGCATCTTGGGAGTAAGATTTTGAATTGTCGCTTGAATTTGATCTCGTGTATGAATAAATAATCACTAAATTCAGTCAAACTTGGATTATTTTAATATTAATTGCTATGTGAAATAAGGAAAATTTATTAAAAGAAGTTAGATAAAACTGGTTAGATAATGAAAAATTTATGGTCGAATTTAAAAAAAAATATATAATTTAATTTGATGTTAGAAATAATGAAAACCAAGGTAATTCATCTCTGCAAGAATATACAAATAGTATTCCACTTGGGATGAACTGTTACAGTGAAAAAACATTCATGCAGTATCTATTTATAGTCAGTACAAATAATATTACACTAGAGATGAACTCTTGCAGTAAAGAACATTCATACAATATCTATTTACGGTCAATACAAATAATATTCCAATAGAGATGAACTCTTACGGTGAAGAACATTCATACATTATCTATTTACAGTCAATACAAATAATATTCCACTAGGGATGAACTCTTGCAGTAAAGAACATTCATACAATATCTATTTGCAGTCAATACAAATAATATTCCACTAGAGATGAACTCTTACGGTGAAGAACATTCATACAATATCTATTTACAGTCAATACAAATAATATTCCACTAGAGATGAACTCTTACGGTGAAGAACATTCATACAATATCTATTAACAGTCAATACAAATAATATTCCAATAGGGATGAACTCTTACGGTGAAGAACATTCATACAATATCTATTTACAGTCAATACAAATAATATTCCAATAGGGATGAACTCTTACGGTGAAGAACATTCATACAATATCTATTTACAGTCAATACAAATAATATTCCAATAGGGATGAACTCTTACGGTGAAGAACATTCATACAATATCTATTTACAGTCAATACAAATAATATTCCAATAGGGATGAACTCTTACGGTGAAGAACATTCATACAATATCTATTTGCAGTCAATACAAATAATAGTCTAATAGGGATGAACTCTTACGGTGAAGAACATTCATACAATATCTATTTACAGTCAATACAAATAATAATCCACTAGGGATGTATAAAATATATCCAAAAATTATTGACGTTTTTTTATATGTAGCACATATTTCCAAACAATGAAACTCATAAGCTTCTTAATATACATGTATATTTTTTAAAGATATTTTTCGACTAAAATAAAGAAAAACTTGTAATAATATATTGAGACTCAGTTAATCTAATTATCATGTTTTTCATATATTTTTTATCAGTTTTTATGGTTAATTTCCTACTCTAGTCACTACAAGTAAGTCATTAGGTAAAAACATTATAATAAAGTAAATCTCAGCCATAAACAACAGACTAGATTGCATCAACTGTCATCACTGGAACATTAATCACTGGAAAAATAACCCAATCTGGAGCCAGGACATAAATACCAAAAGGGATAGAATTTATCACTAAAATAAAGTCTGGTTAATGTATTTCCCTACATTTTACCTTGGCTAATATGTAGTACATACAGGTAATTGATTAACATTTCAGTGAAGGGATCTGTACCACCATTACATTTTTTAAATTTAAAACGGTATGAAATGTTCAAAAATATTTTAGTTAACTCCGTATTTGAAATCTAATTTTAATTAAAATCTCTTTCAGTATTGTTTAATTAATATTGACTGTAAAATATTGATAATGGTGGGGCTATAGCAGATTAAGTAAGCCTTCTCTGCCCCCACGGTCCCACCATAATCTTCTATGGCCCCACCATAATCTTCCATGGCCCCACCATAATCTTCGATGGCCCCACCATAATCTTCGATGGCCCCACCATAACTGTCTCTCTGGGCTCCTTACTATTGATAACATTATGATGAGGCCATAGAAGATTAAGTAAGATTCTCACTAAATCTTCTATGACCCCACCATACCTTTCCCACTCGTAACTAACATAAGAGGAGTCACCGATAGAGTTGTTATTATCACTGTAGCATTTAATCTTAGTGAAATGATACAAAGGGTTTAAAGTAACGTACAAAGGCAGAGTGAGACGTATGTACTTTGTATAGGCCCAATGTACAAAGCGAGAGTTATGCTTTGTAATTTGTATCAAGAGAGAGAGAGAGAGTGAGTGAAGAAAACTTAAAGAAAACTATATTGAAATCAACAGTCAAGATTGAAAATTATGGTGGTGCCATGGGAGATTATAGGGGATTTCACTCAATCTTTGGGCCAACCATAATTTTTGTCTCTGCGAAATTTGAATATAATTAAAATAAAGTTTTAAAACAATTTCAACATTTCATGATTTTAGTTTTTTTTAATTAATGATTGTAGAAATTGGTCTGGGTTCACGATGACAAATTTGTAAGATTTTAAAATAATAGGAAATTAGAAAAAGTGTGATTTGAGAAATTAGCAACATACAGTGATGTGAAGAGACTTTAACATAGATAACTGTATGATGGACACTCGTAGAGTGCATACTTTCGTCGCCACTAATATTAAATACTGGCTGAGTTATGAATGACCTTGACTTTTGACCTGATCGCTCCCAAAATCATATCAAATGGTTTCTGGACAATGACCAATCGTTCTATCAATTTCCAGGTAATTTGGTTGAATACTTTTAGAGTTAACGGAATAACGAGATGGCATAAAAATAAATGCCACCTAAAATATAGCCTTCCAAATTCTCCGAAAGTAATTAACGAATTCTTTCTAACTGTTCCAGGCCGTATCATCAAATCCATGTTCTTTGTTAATGACTAACTGTGAATATTATGGCAGTGTTTTCACGCCCAGTGTCAATAACATCAGTGGCCATATTCAGTCAAATAGCTTTTGTTTCTCCCCATCATTTGCATGTGCGTGTCATCAGTGAAAATAATCAAAAATGAGCCTAAGGAACAAACTAATCATGTCAACCCTTATATGGTACTTCTTAGGGTAAACCTGTTCAACCCTCTGCAGTACAACCTTAAGCTTTTAGGGTATTAACTTATACAGCAGCTTATATCAAATAGTTGAAGTGAGAGTGTATATATTTTAGAAATGTTCCTAATTCTAGATTTTCAAAATAATTTTTTTTACAGAATTTATATAAATGAATTCGATTTATTAACGGACCTAATGTATGGTATAAATCTACGGGAAAATAACCCATGAACACGATTGAAACATATATATATATAAACAGCTATACTTGCAAACATGTCACGAACACGTTTGGGACATGTGAACACTATTCTTCACATATGGACATGTCGCTGACATGTACAATAATTCATTCACATGGTTATACTGCATGGCTGTTGAAATATCGTCTTTTAAATGTTCACAAAATATTGCATATATAATAGGAGGAAAGGAATAGGACGATAATAGGGCAATAGTAATAGGGAAAAATAAGATAATGATAATAAGGAAAAAGTAGGACAATAATAATAGATAACAATAGGACAATAATAATAACGAAAAAATAGGACAATAATAATAACGAAAAAATAGGACAATAATAATAACGAAAAAATAGGACAATAATAATAACGATAAAATAGGACAATAATAGTAACGAAAAAATAAGACAATAATAGTAACGAAAAAATAGGACAATAATAATAACGAAAAAATAGGACAATAATAATAGAGAAAAGTAGGACAATAATAATAGAAAAAATAGGACAATTACAAAGAGAAAAATGGGACAATAATAATAGAAAAAAATAGGACACTAATAACAGAGAAAAATAGGAAAATAATAATAAAGAAAAATAGGACAATAAAAATAGAAAAAATAGGGCAATTATAAAAGAGAAAAATAGGACAATAATAATAGAGAAAAATAGGAAAAAGTAATAGAGAAAAATGGGACAATAATAATGGGAAAGGAATAGGAAATTTATATATACTTAATTATATTTATAAGTAAGGACGAAGCCACGCCCTTTCTCTTATCGTTATCTGTTTAGAGAGATAGAGGGGAAGAGATATAGTGAATAAGAAGGTGATAAGTATGCTATCTACCAATGAGGTATATGCACAGTGAAGAGTTAAAACAACCACCAATAGTTGTAAATAAAGTGCACAGTGAAGAGTTAAAACGACCACCAATAGTTGTAAATAAAGTGCACAGTGAAGGGTTAAAACAACCACCAATAGTTGTAAATAAACTGCACAGTGAAGAGTTAAAACGACCACCAATAGTTGTAAATAAAGTGCACAGTGAAGGGTTAAAACAACCACCAATAGTTGTAAATAAAGTGCACAGTGAATAATTAAAACAACCACCAATAGTTGTAAATAAAGTGCGCAGTGAAGGGTTAAAACAACCACCAATAGTTGTAAATAAAGTGCACAGTGAAGGGTTAAAACAACCACCAATAGTCGTAAATAAACTGCACAGTGAAGAGTTAAAACGACCACCAATAGTTGTAAATAAAGTGCACAGTGAAGGGTTAAAACAACCACCAATAGTTGTAAATAAAGTGCGCAGTGAAGGGTTAAAACAACCACCAATAGTTGTAAATAAAGTGCACAGTGAAGGGTTAAAACAACCACCAATAGTTGTAAATAAAGTGCGCAGTGAAGGGTTAAAACAACCACCAATAGTTGTAAATAAAGTGCACAGTGAAGGGTTAAAACAACCACCAATAGTTGTAAATAAACTGCACAGTGAAGAGTTAAAACGACCACCAATAGTTGTAAATAAAGTGCACAGTGAAGGGTTAAAACAACCACCAATAGTTGTAAATAAAGTGCACAGTGAATAGTTAAAACAACCACCAATAGTTGTAAATAGAGTGCACAGTGAAGAGTTAAAACAACCACCAATAGTTGTAAATAAAGTGCACAGTGAAGAGTTAAAACGACCACCAATAGTTGTAAATAA